>JAHWLF010000210.1:0-17982 GCA_024679295.1 Phytophthora parvispora
ATTAGCGTTGACGCAACTATCACCTTACTCATTCTTACCAGGAATCTACGTCAATACTTGGAATGCGTTTGTTGATGATGCCACCTCTATTTTACATGTAAGATTCGTTATTATTATTGTGATGTACAGCTTCACACCAACATTCTTTCTTATCGATAAATATTCCACACAATAAAGCCCCCGCAGGATTGCGAAACTATCAACAGAAGCGAGCTATGTTGAGGAAGAACTCCTGGAGACTTCACTGCAAGAGACCATGGAATTTACATGGTACTACATTGTAGTTTGCAGGACACCAATCTCGATGAGCTGGTAGGTGAGAAACACTCGAAATATCATGATTGTCAATTCTTGTCTAGATTGCTGCGTGTCCGTCTACTTTACTTTCCAGAAGATGCTATCTCTGCCACACAAAGCTGGATGCATTCTTTTAATTTAAGCTCATGCAGCAACTATTACGTTTGACGCGGAGTCACTGTATGAACAACGTGTGTGGTTTTGTACGTAGTCACAAGAAGCCCACAGTGTCGTCCGAGAACGAGCTTGCCTCGGCGGTAAGGAAACTTCCCAGTTTTGGCTTCACGGACCCCTTGTAAACAAATTGGTGCCGAGCAGCCTCCAGCGTATCCATGCGGGTCGCCTCGACTAGACATTTGACGCAGAAGTGTACTTTTCGCTGTACGAGCTCCAGATCGGAAGCTATAAAGTGCAGTTTCTTGGCGATCTTGCAGGCGCTGCACAGCTCCCCGAAGCACAACTTGCATGTACTGCCTGACTTGCCGAAGTCGCTCAGTCTCGAGTTCTTGATCTGCTTTGAGCATGTGACGCACTCAGGCTCCGCAACCGGAGGGCCTCCCTCTCTTGCTTGCGCGTGCTGCTGTTCAAGAAGCGAGGCCAGTTTTTTCATCTGGCCGCAGTACGAGTACTTGACGCTGGCCATGGTCACTTGCACCATCCCCATGACAGCCATCGTGCGGATAATGTCACCCTTCGGGTCGATGATTCCCGTGCCGCGGATGTCGGTTCGATCAGACCCTTCTTCGTGAAAGATGCCGCAGAATGACATGTTGCCGCGGATACGGCTGGGAAGTTCATGCACTTGGGGGAAGCTGACGGAGTGGAGCAAGTGGTAGCCAACCTGTTCACCGTTCTTCAGGTGAAGAATGCCCGTGCTTTCCATGTAGACGTAGTCGCGATTACGAACGATTCCTAGACCAGCTCCAGGGATATCGATCTCCATCCACTTCACCACCATAGACCGCAGTGGGTTGTCGATCGAAGGCTCCACGATCGTCGCGAGGACAGCCGCCGCACTGAAGTCGTTCAGGTACGCCGTTTTGATCCGCATCGACTCGAGCGTTGGGCTCATGAGACCGAACATATTCTCGTGAAGAGTGCCGGGTAAACCCCCAACCATGAGCACTTGAGGCAACTTCGTGTCCGGGTTCGAGTTCTTGCGCTCCAGGTGCATCGTAGTCGAGCCTGCATGGGAGAACTTCTTCCAACGGCTGAGGTCGACTTTCTTCTTGTTATTCAGGTACTCCTCGTACTCCTCGAATTTGGCGAGCACGAGTTGATCGGCGAGCTGTATAAGCTTGGCTCGGTCTTGGTCTGTTAGAGCCAATTCCCCGAAGGGATTGACGGTGAAGCGCTTGCTGCTCATTCCTCAACGCTTTACTCGCCGCCACCCAATTGAGAAATGGTCTGTATTAGCGGACCGCTTAAAGTAGCGGTACTCGCGCCCGCCACCCAATTGAGAAATGGTCTGTATGTACATTAGCGGACCGCTAGAGTAGCGGTACTCGCGCAGTGCGGTACAGACTCTACACTGGAGGGAACAGCAAATCTTGGGGCTGAAGGCGTGCTGGCCACAGCCCCGTACAAATGCCCGAATCGTATTTTGGATAGGTGTGCAATTGTAGTGTACATGTACAGGTACGCTGTGCTGTTTTCTTTTTCTTCCAAGTCAAAGTAGACTCTACAGCGTCTGTTAACATGTATTTGGCAATCGTACACTTTTCATTCGGAACCGAGATAGCCTAAAATGACTCTAAAATATGCTAAGCATTACGCTGACTCAAATTCACGACAACACTGTGGACCGCCAGCATTGATCGTTGGTTACGCTTTTTAATCGAAATTGACCTACGTGCATGACATGTCCTCTCGCTTCCACGAAACAGGGGTCTCTAGATACAGCTTGGCGGGTGGATGGCCTCACGAAGCACACGGCCCCGAGCGGGGACACATTGTGTCACACAGGGGCCAGCGTTAGAAAACAACTTAGCCGTCGTCCCTTCGACCAAGCCCCGGCACGTTTGCGCGATATGGTTGCCGGATCTCTGCATTCGATGCGTTGTTGCGGGCGCTGACATCGTGAAAACTTGGAGCAGTAGCGAAGTACTCGAGTGGTGGATTTCTTGAAACCAAGACATAATACTCATAAGATGCCCCCCCCCCCCTCCTCCCACCAGCATGTAGTTTCACAATGTCTGCAGCTAGCTTTATTCACCACACCTCAAGGAGTTATTCAAGTTCTACGCAGCCTTGGTGCTAAACTGTACCGCCCGAAGATGAACTCATCTCGGAGCTGAGGAAGGTTCCGAAGACACTGGGTTGAGCCAGATAACTGTAGAGGAGTTGCTGGCGAGCCGCTTCCATCGTGTCCATACTCGCCGCTTCGAGCAAGCACCTCACGCAAAAGCTCACTTTCCGCTGGGAGAGCTTTAAATCAGGCGTAATGAAGCTTAGCTTCTTGATAATCTTGCATGACCCACACAAATATCCGAAGCACATCTTGCATACGCGACGTGAGTTGCCTGATATCGAAGCCTTCGTCGGCTTAGAACAAGTAACGCACTCGAATCCAGTCTGAGGAGTGCCGTTCTCTCTGAACTGTGCGTGCTGCTGCTCGAGCAGCCACGTCAACTTCTTCATCTGGCCGCAATACGAGTACTTCAGTCCCGCCATCGTCGCCTGGACCATTCCCATGACAGCCATCACGCGGATTAGGTTGCCTCCCGGATCGATGACGCCCGTGCCGCGGCAGTCGGTCTTGTCGGGCCCTTCCTGGTGAAAGATAGCGCAGAGCGACATGTTGCCTCGCACGCGATTTGGCAGCTCGTGGACTTGCGGGAAGGTGACGGAGTGGATCAAGTGATACCCCACTTGTTCGCCGTTCTTCAGGTGCAGGATGCCTGTGCTCTCAAGATACACATAGTCGCGGTTGCGAACGAGTCCGATAGAAGCCCCGGGGATGTCGATCTCCATCCACTTGACCACAACCGAGCGGAATGGCTCATCCGCTGTAGGTTCGACGATACTTGCGATGACGGCTGCTGCGCTGAAGTCGTCGAGGTACGAAGACTTGATTCTCATGGACTCGAGAGTCGGGCTTGTCAGACCGAACATGTTCTCGTGTAAAGTGCCCGGTAGGGGGCCTACCATGAGCATCACAGGAACCTTAGACGCACCGCTTTTCTTCTTCCGCTCGGCGTACATCGTCGTGGCCCCCGAACTTGTATATTTCTTCCACCGCGTGGTATCGACGCGTTTCTCGTTGTTCAGGTACTCTTCATACTCCTCGAACTTGGCAAGCACGAGAGCTTCGGCGACATTGACGAGCTCCGATCGATCCTCGGGTGTCAGCAACAGCTCTCCAAACGGATTTCCGATGAATCGTTCGTTGCTCATTCCAACGCGAGGAATGCTTGGCGACCACGCAAATTGTCAAATGCCCAAAACTCCAAGCAGAAGTTCCAGCGTCGGCGCAGCAGATGGAATTGCAAATCATATCGCTCAGTCTCTACCGGTGCAATGACGGTAGATAGTTGCTGCTTTAATTAATGGCGCTATGCCGAATGCAATTTTTACTTCTGTCCCTGTGTACAGTATTTGACGCTGGATCTGCCAATAGCATTGCACGCACACCGAGTAATACTGAGCCATCATTTGAAATACCCTTTGCTGCAATGATATGATGAATCTCAACGTGAACAACTAGACCCGATAGAAGACAGATTCATCGATGGCCCGTAAGTTGTTGCTGCTACCAACAACAGACAAATGATCGAAATTGCCATGATGCAATTAAATGGAAGAAGTTCAGCACGGATGCTTCTACAGTCAAATGTTACTATTATTTATCAAGATTTTTTTCAGTAAAGAATTCCGGCATACGGTTGCAGTACAGAGGTCCATCCAGTTAGCGCACCCCGACCTTACCGTATCCCGTCAAATCAGATTGCACTTTTCCATAGATTAGGTACATTGACTAGCGCATCTTAAATATCCTTCCTAATCGAATTTTGGACCCCACCGCGCGACCTATGTATTAATATTAATATACAAAATACTATCTGTTAAAAATATTCAACGTGACAACAGTCCATTACATACCGTCCCGTAAACCAACAAGTTGTTGGCAACAACGCCTAGGAAAGAGCTGTTAGGATTCGCTACGAACGGCGCAGGGATTCGAATTTGTAGAACAGCCACTAGGCAATGGAACTGGTTGCCCTGCATCTCTAATATACATGTATCAACACTCCTCTTTATTGAAGTCAGCTAGGTCCAAATCCCAGCGTTCCGCCCGTGACCCATAAATCTTGCTTCTCAAACAATGAGATAGGTAGGCTCTCTCTTAAGAAAATACGAGCATGGACGTACTGTACCGCTTACGCTTTAATACAGCACAGGACGAATATCTTAGCAAACTTTGCCTTCGATGTCATCCAGTTTCCTAAACGCGATCCGTCGGCCCGAGATAAAGAATGATCATGATAACGTTTTCTGATCATGCGATTGGCCATCAGAGCCCGCCATCTCACAAGGATGGCCGATACTTTTCCTGCCAATTCTGCTGCAAAACTGCAGCGACATGGTTATCCGTAGATGTTTTCTGTTTTTCAGTTAAGCATAATTCTGCTTTACTGTTAATTAAAATCGCCAATGAGTCAACGATGTTGTAATGCTGCTGCTCGTTTGACCTATTCGTCGGGGTACGTGTACAGTTTATCCTTTTGCGGTTCCGCTCGTGTTTCTCCGGCAGGAAAATACGATCTAGTTCATGAGCAGTTGCCTAATATGTTAACTGTATACTAGGTGGGCGGTGACTTCCTGGAGCCGCTGTAGTTCTTGCGAGCAAGGAAATCAACGGCAAATGAATAGTTTTAGCAAAAAGATTACTGGAAACGAAACCTTTTCGTACCCTACAGACCATGGTACGCACGAAATACTAGAAATGATAGCCCGTAAGTATAAACTGATTCTTAAGCCCTCGTGCTCAATAGTTTAGCACTCATAATGATGATGATTTACGTGTTCGCGTATCCAAATTATGCCTACGCTAGACTCAGTTTAGCTAGTCGGTGGCATAGCGTGGTGTCCGCATACGCACTCATGCGCGTGGTTTATTGTCCGTTTTGTCACATACCCGTTAGTTTATCGGCAGTGTTAGTGCTTGGAGCACTTGCAGTCCAGATCCCAGAGCTCAACGCAGGAGACGCCATCTAACGCCCAACAGTTCTGGGTAATTCCTTATATATATGTAGATCACTTAACACACTGTTGTCCACATTGCCTTCTCGCTGCTCCCACGATCAGACCCCAGTCATCGTGCTATCCGAGCGCGTACTCTCGTATGAGCAGCGCCCTGAAGATCCATAAACGCTAGACGTCACCGTGTGCTTGTACACGAACTGAACCCGGGCAGCTTCCTCCGTGTCCATGTGAGTCGCTTCAATAAGGCACTTGGCGCAAAATGTCACCTTGCGCTGCACCATCTCCAGGTCCGGCGCGATGAAGCTCAGTTTCTTGGGGATCTTGCACGACGAGCACACCGCGCCAAAGCACAACTTGCACGTACTGCTGGACCTTCCGAACTCGCCAAACTTGCGCCCCCTAACCTGCTTTTGGCAGGTCACACACACGGGCTTGAAGGCCGGTGTGCCGTGCTCTCTTGCCTCCGCGTGCTTCTGCTCGAGCAGCCAGGCGAGCTTCTTCAACTGTCCGCAGTACGAATACTTGAGTCCCGCCATGGTTGCTTGGGCCATGCCCATAACGCCGAGCGCACGGATCATGTCACCTCCCGGGTCCATGACGCCCGTGCCGCGACAGTCCGTTTTGTCGGGTGCTTCCTGGTGAAACATGCCGCAGAACGACATGTTACCACGGACCCGGTTGGGCAGGTCGTGGGTCTGGGGGAAGCTGACCGAGTGCAGCAGGTGGTAACCCACCCTTTCTCCATTGTCGAGCCGCAGGATGCCGGTGCTCTCCAGGTAGATGTAGTCACGGTTTCGCAAGATGCCGAGCGAGGCCCCGGGGATGTCGATCTCCATCCACTTGACTACCACCGAGCGAAAAGGTTCCTCGACAGTCGGCTCCACGATCGTCGCCAACACGGCGGCGGCGTTGAAGTCCTTGAGGTACGACGACTTGATGCGCATCGACTCGAGCGTCGGGCTCACGAGTCCGAACATGTTTTCGTCCAGCGAGCCGGGCAGCGGTCCCACCATGAGCAGCGCCGGCAGCTTGGACTCCGGGTTGGACTTCTTGCGCTCGAGGTACATCATGGTGTTGCCATCTTTGTTGTATTTCTTCCAGCGAACCTGGTCGACGTACTTCTGGTTGTTGATGTGCTCCTGGTACTCGGCAAACTTGGCCATGACGAGGTCGTGCGCGATCTGGATGAGCTGTGTGCGGTCCTCAGCTGTGAGGACCAGCTCCGGGAACGGGTTCACGGTGAATCGACTGCCACCGGCCATTTTCGCTGCTATGGCCCCGCAAATTCGACACTGATGCGCAGTGCGTGCACTGCTGCAGCCATGCTCTCGGTCGGTCGCCAGTGCACTTTTCGGGGAGAAACGTGGCCCCGTTCACGAGACCAGTTCTTGGCGAAGAGGTCCATTAGCACGCGCACCATCCGATTTGCCCCCCAATCCTCGCCGCACCGTTGTGACGCCGCAGCCATACTCTCGCCCAGTGCAAATGCGTGCAAGTTGAACGCGGGATGGCCCGCGTCAAGAGCGAGGCGACTCCAGTCGCACGACCCAGGCAGAAACGCCGAGGACGCGGAGAAACAAGTCGCGGCGGCACCAGCTGCATCGTAGAAACAAGTCGCATGGGCAAACATCGACACCTCGACTCACTGCAATGGCCGTGGCTTTGCGTTGGTGAACAGCTGAGCCTCAGGCGAAGCCAGCCTAGTTTGTCTCCATCGTCGAGGGCTGAGGTTGCAACTCGCGATAACTTCTCTAGCGAGACGCTCCTGCATGCAGTGATGTCGGCTTGTATGGTCGTTTGGCCTGGGTAAAACGATGGCGCTGCGATCGCTTGATGCCATTACGTTTCGTTCAATAACGCACCCGTTGTTGCCCACGTGCAAGCGACATCGATGGCAGGACCACTTTGCCTTCGCTTTCAGCAGTCGGTGGGCGGAGCGCGGTGGTAATTGGGAAGCATGCGGCCAACTCACTGCTTGTTTTTGCAGTCTCGCACCATGAGATGTACATCAAGTGCAGCATATATACTTTCTGTTCGTGGGTGGTGAAGCGGCAATCCGACTTTAATGTCTATAGGATCGCACTCTTCGCATCGCCTTAGCAAGTGATGATACAGGGCACTGTGGAATGGAGGACATTGTACCGGTATTGTCGACTACGCTGCAGGAAACCGTGGCTGCCGTGCCGCTGACGCTGGTGGACCACGAGCGTCACGCGTCCACCACGACTCGTGGTGGACGCGGGCATGTAAAAGGAGAAAACTTGAAGATATTCCCGTTATGTGGATAGGCATACAGGTATTGCTGGCGGCGCCGGGTCTGTTTGGCGCTCATCAATGACGGACCGAGGGTGGCTCCCGACCTGTGGGCATGCGCAATTCTCGGTGAGGCCGAGGTCCGACGGCTTCGGGATCAGTCAGATAACGTTGGCGGGCACGACGATGGAGCTCTTTCGCGTAAATCAAGGATCGTAGTGTCGGTCTCAATGAATGCCTTGAGGGCTCGAGCTCTGCACTGCAGCCTGGAAGCTGTCAAGGATGACAATTGGACGGAAATGCCTCCACGATTGGGAAGAGTTCAATCAATGTTTACGGGCTCAAGCACTTCCTTTCGCTGATCCCGGTTGTCCTCCAAGACTTGTGCAAGCGTCGAGCGCACGCTGCAAAGCAGATCTCGCGCCAATATTTGCGTTGACAGGCCCAGCGTTGTGAGGCGAAATGGACAAGCCTGCTCCTCTCTCTACAGGTCGTGTGGTAAGATGATGTATTAATATAATACTCTGGTACATTTGCACGTAACAGGCTCCCATCATTCGCAACCCTGCAGGACAGGTACAAATATCTGCAAGTGCCACATTTCGCACTCAAATAGTTCAACTTGTGGAAGAAAATGATCGAGCGAATCGCGAGATCTGTGAGCTGAACACGGTCGCTCCTCACCTCAAGAAACATGGTCGTGTCCTTAGGCTACACAGAACCTGTGTAGCACCGCAAGTTAGACCCAACAGAACGCCACCAACCTCTCCGCCTTCACGGATTACAAATGTGCACCACCACTCACGCTGACAGTTGCCTCTACACTTACAGCTTTGTAGTCTACAAGCACCGCTCTACATGCATCGCAAACATCGCAGTGTTTGTCAGGGCTCTCGATTCGGACACACCGACCATTCCGCTCTCGGCCACCAGAAAATACTCGAGGTTTGCACAAATTGACAGCACCTCGATAAGCGAGCAGCCTTTGCCGCTTCTTGTGGCGGCAATCGCTCGCTCATCTAATCAACATCCTTGTGTAACATAAGACCATGGTATCGCCCATACTTTGATCAAGATTAATCCAACGGTTACTTCACCACTATCGCTACTTCAGATGCGAATCAAACGTTTTGGAGGATATCTCATTCCGCTATCGGAGCTCTTCGCACCATGTCATCCTCGACCCACCTCCGCCTCGCCCCGCTGACCGAGGAGCGCGACATCCAGCGCGTCGCTGCAATTGAAGCGGCCTCGTACCCGGCCGACGAAGCCGCCAGCGAGTCGGGCATCCGCTTCCGGCAGAAAAACGCTGGCGCCTTCTTCTGGGTGGGATATCTGCCCACCGACGACGGTGGCGAGACCCTCGTGGGTTTCGTCAATGGCACGCTCACTGCCAGAGATGAGCTGGACGACGAGTCCATGAGTCAGCACGATCCGCACGGATCGCTGCTGTGCATCCACTCGGTGGTGGTGGACCGCGCATTCCGGCGACGCGGACTCGCCGCGCAGATGCTCAAGCGCTACGTGCGACTCGTGTGTGACTCGCAGCCGCAGGTCACGCGCATCATGATGATCGCCAAGGCGCACCTGCTCAAGTTCTACGTGGACTGCGGCTTCGCCGTCACGCGGCTGTCGCCCGTGGTGCACGGCCAAGACCCGTGGTTCGAGCTCGCACTCGACTGCGAGGCGGCGAGGCGACCGCCAATGATTCAGGTGAGCAAAACACGACTTACGTGGCGCTGTGGAGCTCGGGGGTGATGATCTGATCGTGGTGACTTGTGGGTTATAGGTGGATGCGTTCACAGGCGAGGAGTTTCAGGGCAACCCGGCCGCGGTGGTGCTTCTGTCGCCGAAGGATTTCCACAAGCCGGGGGCGACCGCATGGATGCAGCGAGTGGCTATCGAGAACAACTTGAGTGAGACCGCGTACGCTGCTCCTCGCGAACGCGTTGCTGAGAGTTCCGGGGAGGTTGTCGAGTACGATCTGCGCTGGTTCACCCCAGGTAGAACACGTCTGAAGTTTTATGAGCGTGGATGACGGTTGTGACCTAACGTGGTGGTTGTTGTTGTTGTTGTGTAGGTGCTGAGGTGAAGCTGTGTGGACATGCGACTTTGTCGACGGCGTTTGCCTTGCACGACGTTGGTCATGTGACGACGAGCCAAACGCTGCACTTCCACACGCTGAGTGGCGTGTTGGTGTGTCGCTTTGAAGTGCAGCCTGACACGCAGAAGCCGCTCGTGCTGATGGACTTCCCGGAGCAGCCAACGGAGCCCGTCAACCCCAATCTTGCAGTGGACGAGGTAGCGTCAGCGCTGGGAGTCCAGCGTGACGCCATCGTCGACGTGAAGCAGGCCACCACGGATCTACTTGTTCGCCTCACACCCGAGGCTTTCGCCAAGATCGAACCGGATTTCGTGCAGCTAGGGAAGTTCGACGTGCGTGGCTTCGCAGTGACGGCCGAGATGCCCCAAGACAGCGCGTCGAACGCGGACATCCAAAGCCGCTTCTTCGCGCCTGGTGTGGGCGTGAGCGAAGACCCCGTGACAGGAAGCGCGCACTGTGCGCTTGGTCCGTACTGGGCCCCGCTGCTCAAGAAAACCACGATCCAGGCGCAGCAGTTCACTCCTGTGCGTGGCGGATTTATCACGTTGGACCTGGTGGCTGCTGGAGCGGGGCGAGTGCTCTTGAAGGGCGAAGGTGTCATCGTTCTCCGGGGAAACCTAACATCGTCACCGTAGACGATTGTCGCCAAAACGAGGAGCACACGTAAAACTGGAGCATGGTGAATGGCGCGTTAAACACTGTGTAATTCCACCGAAGTTGCATTGATATGTCTCGCTGCACAGTACGGTAGCGTCAAGTTTCGTGATTACCTGCTGACGTCCGTAGGCCAAAGTCTGCACCGAGGCGCGATATAAGAGGTGGCATGTTGCTGTGGGCAATGCGCAAGATGCTTGTCAAGTCGTTTCTCGTTAGAGACCGGGATGGAGCGCCACCTGGCGAGCTCCGAGATTTGCAGTTCCCTCCGACAGCAATGGCGCGCAGCGCATTGCTCAATTCGTGCGGTGTCGGCCACGTTTGCGAGTCGAACATGAGCAGCAAGCGCTTCACTGTCAATCCCTTCGAACCATTGGCACTGGCGGCGGAAGACCGTGAAAAACTCGTGGATATCGCCGATACCCTCGTGCTGTCAAACTTCGAGAAGTATGAGGAGCACTTGAACGACAACAAGCACATCGATCCAGCGCGATGGAAGAAAATCGCCAACTCGGGCGCTACGACGTCGTACATGGAGCGCAAGAAGTCCAACCCTGACTCCAAGTTCCCTGATCTTGTCATGGTCGGACCGCTGCCGGGCACTCTGAATGACAACATGTTCGGACTCATGAGCCCAACTCTTGAGTCAATGCGTATCAAAACTTCGTACCTGAACGACTTTAGCGCTGCAGCGATTCTCGCCACTATCGTGGAACCGACTGTGGAGGAGCCGTTCCGGTCCGTGGTGGTTAAATGGATGGAGATCGACACCCCCGGGGCTTTCATCGGACTCGTTCGGAACCGAGACTACATTTACCTTGAGAGCACGGGCATCATGCCCCTGAAGAATGGAGAGCAGGTCGGCTACCACTTGCTGCATTCCGTCAACTTCCCCCAGACGCACAAGCTTCCGAACCGAATTCGTGGCAATATGTCGTTTTGCGCCATTCTCCACCAAGAGGGCCCAGATAGGACGGACTGCTGCGGCCGGGGTATCATGGATCCGGGAGGTGATATGATCCGCTCGGTGGCGGTCATGGGAATGGTTCAGGCGACGATGGCAGGAGTCAAGTACTCGTACTGCGCTCAGATGAAGAAACTGGCGTGGCTGCTCGAGAAAAAACACGCGCGGATGAGAGAGCGAGGTGCTCCTGCGATCGGGACTTCGTGTGTGACGTGTTCGAAGCAGACCAAAAGCTCGAAGCTGGGCAAGTCAGACTCTACTTGTAAACTGTGCTTCGGGGCTGTGTGCGGCTCGTGCAAGGTCACCAAGAAGCTGAGCTTTATCACGATGGATTTACAGTTGTCCAAGCGGAAGGTGGACTTCTGCGTCAAGTGCTTGGTCAAGGCGAATCAAATGGACACACTAGAAGCTGCCCGCCAGCAATTCGTCTACAAGGAGCCCGTCGACTCACGTGCCTATGGGGCTCTGCTGACCTCCCAAGCGAGTATTAGCTCGGACGGTTCGTCTTGACCACAGGTTCCTTCATGGTATAAGCCCTTCGAATAAAGTTCATGTGTATTGTAGAGCAAACTACGCCACAAAGTTCTTCTTAACGTGCACAAGCGGTAGCAGGGTGATAAGAAGATACCTATCGATAGCTTTGGCCATCAGCATTGAAGTCGAGGCCCATGATCAGGTCGATAAGATCGCGCGGTGCCTCACGCATGGCGAAGTGTGTACACCCTGCAGCTGCAACATCTTGTCAGTGTTTTTTAACGTGCGTGCAGCGCACTGCTTATGGCGAAGAACCTATGGGCACCAGCTGGAATACCCCATGGTGTCGAAAGCGTGATGAACTTGTTGTTGTGTTCCTCTCTCCCATGCACAAGAATCGAGCGCGCGGTCTGGCACCATTTGCTAACTTTCAAGTCGACCACCACGACCTTTAAGAAATGGACAAGCGCTTCACCGTAAATCCCTTCGGGGAGTTGTCGCTGACAGAGCAAGACCGATCCCAGCTCGTGCAACTCGCCGACGAGCTGGTGCTGGCCAAGTTCGAGGAATATGAAGAGCACCTGAACAATGAGAAGCAAGTGGACCTCAACCGCTGGAAGAGGTTCACTAAATCGGGCCCAACGACAATGTACCTCGAGCGCAAGAACTCGAACCCGGACTCAAAGCTACCGGCACTGCTGATGGTGGGTCCGTTGCCCGGTACTCTTGACGAAAACATGTTCGGACTTGTGAGCCCAACGATCGAGACGATGCGCATCAAGACGTCGTACCTGAACGACTTCAGTGCTGCAGCTTTACTCGCGACGATAATAGAGCCAAGCGAGAAGGAGCCATTCCGCTCCGTTGTGGTCAAGTGGATGGAGATCGATATCCCTGGGGCTTCGATTGGACTCGTTCGTAATCGCGACTACGTCTACCTGGAGAGCTCTGGCATTCTCCGTCTCAAGAACGGCGAGCGAGTGGGTTACCACCTTTTCCACTCCGTCAGCTTCCCACAAGCCCACGAGCTGCCGAACCGAGTTCGCGGCAACATGTCGTTCTGTGGTATTTTTCACCAGGAAGGACCTGACAGAACCGACTGCCGCGGCACTGGCATCATGGACCCTGGTGGTGATATGATCCGCGTGATGGCGGTCATGGGGATGGTCCAGGCTACCATGGCCGGGCTTAAGTACTCGTACTGTGGACAGATGAAGAAGTTGGCGTGGTTGCTCGAGCAGAAGCACGAAGAAGCGAAACAGCGAGGGGCTCCGGTAGCAAAACCTGGGTGCGTGACGTGCATGAAACACGTCAAGAGCTCGAAACTAAGCGACTTTAGGAGGTCTAGCGGCACGTGCAAGTTATGCTTTGGGACTCTGTGTGGCACGTGCAAGATCCCCAAAAAGCTGAGCTTCATCACTCCCGACTTTGAGCTGGCGCAGCGGAAGGTGAACTTCTGCGTCAAGTGTCTAGTCGAAGCCACCCGCATGGACACGCTAGAAGCAGCCCGACAACAGTTTGTCTACAAGAAACCCGTAAAGCCGAGCGTGTACGGCTCATCTATCGGCTCAGACGCAAGTTCGTGCTCCGAAAGCACGTTGAGTTCATCTTGATACACGTCATGCACCGTGTCAAAGGTTAATGTAAAGGCATTGAGCTATGCGTCTTTGAAGTTGCTGCTTCGCATCTATAATCTGTCGCCCGCGGAGATGCTCAAGAGCATTCTGAGTCAAGCATTGCCCCCCAAAACCCGCCTAGAGAGTTTTGTGACTAATTTCACCACCCGCGCGTAGGTCAGGCGCCTTTAAAGTTCTTTTGTCGTCTCCACATGGCCGATAAGTTCTCAAGTCTGATCCTGGTCACCAGGTTGGTCATCATAAGAGCCCCTTGTTTACAGTGGAAATCCTGGGGCCACCGGACTCGGCAGCTGAGGCCGCTGGCATCTGAAAAGCTTGACCAATGGTCCCAACGTTTGTTTTACATTTGATCTTGAACGGGTACAAGTAAGCGAAGGGCTCGGGAAAAGATATGCAGCAGCTGGGATGCACGAGCTCGCGTCCAGGATGGGGCCCTCTTCCGTATTGCAACCAGCTCTTCCATGTCCTGCCGAACTCTCAGGTCGCTCACTTGTCGACTTGCGCTGGAGTTCGCACTTGAGCATGGACAACCAACGCTTCACTCTCAACCCGTTTGGGGAACTCACCCTCACGGCCGAAGACCGCGCGAAACTCGTGGAAATCACCGATGAAATCATCATCGCCAAGTTTGAGGAGTACGAGGAGCACCTCAACATCGGCAAGCAGGTGGATCTCAAACGCTGGAAGAAGTTCGCCAAGTCGGGTCCTACGACTTCGTACCTCGAGCGAAAGTCCTCCAGCCCCAACACCAAGCTGCCGCAATTGCTCATGGTTGGGCCGCTTCCGGGATCACTCGACGAGAATATGTTCGGTATCGTCAACCCGACGATCGAGTCCATGCGGATCAAGTCTTCCTATCTCAGCGACTTCAATGCTGCGGCAGTACTAGCCTCTGTTGTTGAACCAACGGTAGACGACCCGTTCCGCTCCGTGGTGGTCAAGTGGATGGAGATCGACATTCCTCTCGCGTCCATCGGTCTCGTCCGCAACCGCGACTACGTCTACGTCGAGAGCACGGGCATCTTGCATCTGAAGAACGGCGAGCGTGTAGGCTACCATCTCTTCCACTCGGTCACGTTCCCGCAAATTCACGAACTGCCCAACCGAGTTCGCGGCAACATGTCGTTCTGCGGCATCTTCCACCAAGAAGGACCCGACCGGACGGACTGCCGTGGCACGGGCATTATGGACCCGGGTGGTGACATGATCCGTGCCATGGCAGTGATGGGAATGGTGCAGGCAACGATGGCAGGTCTGAAGTACTCGTACTGTGGCCAGATGAAAAAGCTGGCGTGGTTGTTAGAGCAGCGACAAGGTGAAGCTCGTGAAAAGGGGGCGCCAGCCTTTAAGCCATTCTGCGTGACGTGTACGAAGGGCGTAAGGCAGTCCAAGTTGAGCGGCGCTGTCAGGACGTGTAAATTGTGCTTCGGGGCTGTCTGCAGCTCGTGCAAGATTGTCAAGAAACTGAGCTTCATCGCGCCAGACCTGACTCTCTCTCAGCACAAGGTGACATTCTGTGTGAAGTGCGTGGTCGAGGCCACACAAATGGACACGCAGGAAGCCGCTCGGGAGCAGTTTGTGTACAAGAAGTCGATCACGCCACCGCTCTACGGCATGTCAGTTGCTTCCGATATGAGCACCTGCTCGGAAAGTACCATGACGGCGTACTCAAACTAGTGGAGAATACAGTTGTCCCTAGTTGGTAGGAAGTGCCCGAATGCATTCTAAGTATTTTTTTAAGGATTCTTGACGCATAGCTTACTTATTGCTATGCCTTAGCCACTCAAAACGAAACGAGAAATCCACTCCTGGTGCTCTAGCGGCGACTGTACTGCTAGAATGACCCACAGACAGATATTTGCTTGTGCGAGCAGCCAGTTGGTTTCCAGCGCAAACGCGAGCTGCCGCAGTATTGAGATCCTAGTGCGCCGCTGGAATATGACTGCGAGTGTTATGAGCGATAGAAACTCCAGTGATGAATACCCGAGTAGTGCGATGATGTTGCTCGATAGCTCTTCAAGCGATTTATCGCGGAGATTACTCAAGAAAGCACGGTTGGGCATGTGGAAAGCCGCCAGCAGATACAAGCCTAGTAAGAACATGGTACGTGAGGAAGAAGCACTAGGCATGAGGTGAGGTTACGTACTGTAGACACACGGAACCATGACTTCAGTGAACTCAACCAAAAGTACGAACTCCGTCGTGTAGAGAAGGCAGAGAGAGTTGTGCAACAACTTGAGAGACTTGGCCTTATCAACTCCTGGCTCGGATGCAAGCGACACCTGACGCGCTGCTACTGGTACAGCCACTAAACTAGACGGTGAGGCCAATAAGTGAGTATCCGCTGTTGTGGAGGAAACTGCTTTCACATGATAAAATCGATTCACTTGGACTGGTGCACCAACTTCAACCAATGGCACGATGCAATTTTGCTTTGCACCCCAAAGTTTGGAGCGAGAGTGTGCAACCTGGACGTCAATTTTTGGGTTTGCACCTTGCTTAAGCTTGGATCTTGCTCGAGCTAACCCTACTGCTGATATTGCTCTGTTCAGCAATGAAATACGTCTCGGTCCACTCGTAAAATCCGAGCTGATGCCAACAACTCTCCGGTCAATCTCATGGAGCACCACGATACTCTCCAGAACGTCAGCCAACATCAAAGACACCACCGCCGTTTTGGACGTCGATCCATTCATGCACCATGACAGAAACAACACGTGATATAAGTCGGCGCTGAACACCACGATACAAGCCTTGAGATCTGGGTGCTCACGGAGCATGCGGGCGAACATATTCTTGTAAAATATTTTGATCGCCGGAAGAAATGCCATCGCAGCGACTTGCCGGCCGGCGGATAGCTGGTTGAACACGTACGCGTACGCGGGGTACACCCACACCATACTGGCTTGCATTCCCATTAACGCAAATTGGCGAATAAACGCACGTCGTCCATTGCGATCAATATACAGGAAGCGACCCCATGCAGCTACCATGCCAACGCCCATAATGAACATGCCTATGCCGGACTCGCACACTAGCGTGAATGGGAGTGGAAATCCAATTGCATGTGCTAGTCCAAATGTCCCCGCAGCGCCCGCAACCGCCGATGCTGTTGCTGCCACGAAAATGGGGGTAATGGACAATGGAAGACCAGGCACGACGGACCGACATGGCCACATAAAGCCAATCACCACAATCACAGTCAGCGCAAATGTACGCACCCACACCAGAAAACTGTATTCGATTCCGTCGGCGGGTGAGTGAAGTGGAATGCTCTCAATGAGCACGGTGAGCAAGAGGCAAGGCAGGGGAGTCACGACAAGCACCAACACACAACGTGAACTAGTAGTCCGCATGCTGTAGTTGTGGAGACGATCCAACCGCTCGACCGAGTATGCCCCATTCGCCTCGAGCTGGAGCCGATTCCAGGTGTTCACAATGGGTGTCCAGTAGCGTTGGGGTTTTCCTCTCGAGGTCATGAATGCGCCAACAACGGCAATCGCGGTCGTAGTTGAATGACCAAACCTTAATGAGGGCGAATTCAAATAGCAGATTTATCTTCTCGTCATGGACGGAATTGACATCGAAACAACTAAATTTACCGAATTTGGTGGTCTTACCAAACTCTGGTATTTTCCTCTGCTTTCGGCGCCATCTATCATAACACAGTGGTGGCTAACTTTTAAGTTAAAAGTGATCTTCACCATTGACGTACAGCCGCATGAACGTGAGTTCAAGCACTTAAATTTTAAAGAAAATGCGGCTACTGTAGGTAAAGCATCTCTCATTGAAGGTAAGTTGAGCATACTGACGAGCAACTTCCGTTGGCAAGCCACACCTCCGCTCAAAGGTTGGTTCGCGTCTTATTCTGGTCCGTTTGCCATACGAATGAGCTAGTTGCGGCTTCCGCCTTCCCGCAAAAGCGGCTGGAGAAAGTCTACACGCGCGAGTTGCGTCGCCTGTAAACGACTCAAGCACCGCTTGCAATGAGTGATGAAGCCTCGCAAAATAATCAATCGAGGCCAGGCCGCAGCAGCGCTTCTCACTTGCCAACCTGCGCCATACCAGCGAAAGCAGCACCACCAACAGAAGCATGGACAATCAACGCTTCACCGTCAATCCCTTCGGGGAATTGACACTCTCCGCTCAAGACCGCGCCAAATTGGTCGACATCGCCGACACGCTCGTGATGGCCAAGTTCGAGGAGTACGAGGAGCACTTGAACAACCAGAAGCGAGTGGACCTCGTCCGCTGGAAGAAGTTCACCAAGTCAGGCCCCACGACGATGTACCTGGAGCGGAAGAAGTCGAGTCCGAACTCGAAGCTGCCGGCGCTGCTGATGGTGGGTCCGCTGCCGGGGTCGCTGGACGAAAACATGTTCGGCATCGTGAATC
>JAHWLF010000211.1:0-17880 GCA_024679295.1 Phytophthora parvispora
AGCGCCGCCATCTCGTCCTCGATGAAGGCGATCTCGCCCGCCTGGAAGCCCAGGTGCCCGGCCTTGCGCTTGCGCCCGCCGCCGCCCTGCTTGCCCATGGTGTTGAGGATCAAATAATGGAGCCGTATGACTGGTGGAACGGGAGGGTACCGGCTTTTTGGTACGATGGTGGGGTCCACAGCACATATAAAGTTGAAGTGGGGCGACGAATCGACCAATCAGCAGTGGAGGAACAGCTATTAACCTACTGCTTCGAAGAAAGCGTGACTCGCCATCGCTATGGCTCGCCACACGCACAACTTGCGCAACTTTCGAGACGATTTCCTGGAGCCTGTGGCGCCGACGGGTCTAAGCCCATGGGTGGTCGTGGTGTCCAGCTTGTTATCGCTGCGGGAGCAACCGGGCTGCGTGTTCGAAGCCTCCAGTGAACGAACTGTTCGGTTTGTGGTGGGGCAGCTCGAAGCCATTGGATTTCGAAGTGACCCTGAGGCTCTCGTAGCTAAGTTGGACTGTATCCGCCAGGCCATTGCCACCATAGCGGAACGGAGCAGTGCGGGTGACCTGTACTTTCAATTGCTGGTGTTGCTGCCGCCTCATTGGGCGCAGCCGGTATAGCAGGATTTAGACATCTTGCTTGATCTCCTGTTCACTGACGACGAGTGTGCAGATTTACTACAAGACGGCAAGATAGCAGCTCGAGAAATGGCCGCAAAGCGCGAGCGCGAGGCCAATGTCGCAGCATTTTATCGTAGTGGTGGTGGAATGGAGGATTCAAATGTGCACACTGGTATAAACTGGAATACCCCGTTAACTCCGGGCGGGCCCTCTCCTGTGTGCATCCTGGAAGCATGGATCGCTATATTTTACAAGTCGTATTTCGATTCTGGCACTACTCGCAAAAGTACCATGATACAGAATCTTCGAAGATGGATGGATAGCGCGGGGTGCACTGAGAGAGAGCTCGAAGAAAAAATGAACGACATGGTTCGAGAAGTTACGGCGGAAGCAGAACGGCGTCATCGCTTAAGAGATGGTGGCCATGACTATCGAGTTTTGATGGGTTACCTAGAGCGATCCAGTTCAACTGCGTAGTAGTTCGTAAAAGTACTTAGCCAACTATAATTTCGAGGATGCCTCAACGAAGGCTTGTTTTCGATGATACAAGTTTACAAGTTATGTTCCCAGAAAACGGTGTAACAGAAGTCGGCAAAAAAGTGGATAATCAAAATGGGTTATGCTTAGGTTTCTCATGTGTTTGCCTGAATTGATCGATCAACTTTTATCTCGTTTCCAGTTGTCAAGTGCAAATGTTATCGCACATCTAAGCCACGACAACAGGGGACTTAGCTTCGATGTAGGCGGGCGACTTGGAATTGGTAGGCTCGTGGAACAACTCCTCGATGTCCTCAAGCAAAATACCCTTGGTCTCGGGGCAGAAGTAGTAGACGAACAGACCGCAGCATACGCTGAGTCCAGCGAAGAGGAAGAACACTCCATTGATATTCAGGTGCGGGAAGAGCTTGACAATTTCCGTCATGAGCGCCCCACCGACCCAGTTAGCGGCCGTCGACAGGGAGACTGCAGTCGCTCGAACGTTGAGGGGGAAAATCTCGGAGCAGTAAATCCAGGGCACTGCTCCCCACGACACGGCAAAGCTGAAGACGAAAAATGCAGTTCCAATGCAGATAAACCAGCCACCGATTTGCGGGCACCCAGCGTTGTCGACGTCGCCATCGCAGATCGCCGTGAACAAAATTGCAGCAAAGAGGTGGCCGATGAACATGCCGCAAGCGCCCAATAGTGCCATCTGACGGCGACCAAACTTGTCCAGCATGAACAAACCCGGCGCTGTACTCAAGCAGTTAACACCACTCAGAAGGAGCGAGGCGTAGATGCCAGCTCCTGTGATGTCCTTGAAAATAAGTGAACCGTAGGTCATGATGGGGTTGATGCCTGTAGCCTGTTGGGCCAGTTGAAACACCATGGCAATGATGACACGCTTGCGGACCGACGGTTCCCAGAGCTCCTTCAGGCCCAAGCTCTGAGCTTCCTCTTGGGCGATTTGGTCTCCGATGGCTGCCAACTCATGTTGCACGTTGTCACTCTGACGTAGACGCTTGAGCACAATCTCAGCCTTCTCCTTGCCCTTCTGCTGGTACGTCCATCGAGGGCTCTCTGGGACGCAGAAAATGCCGCACATAACGATGACCGGAGGAATCATCGACACGGCGTTGCTGATACGCCAGCCATGGCTGTCGTCCTCCACAAGGATGTTGATCAGATTGGCGAGCCACTGGCCGAATGTGACTGGGAGGATCATGAGCCCAGACAGACGGCCACGGAGCTCTTTCGGGGCCATCTCCGACCCGAACAGCGGGAGTGAGAAAGAAGAATTGCCGACTCCGAAGCCTTGGACGATGCGTGCAAGGTACATAAGCGTGTGGTCCTGGGCCGGATTCAGGCACACCCACGTTGTGCCGATGCAGAAGAGGACGCCAGCCGAGAAAATGGTGGCTCGGCGACCGAACTTGTCGGCCACGTAGCCTCCGATGAGAGCCCCAACCAGGCAACCCAAGTTGTAAACCATGTTGTACCAAACGGTGAAGGTTGTCCACTCGCCCGGCAGGTCCGAAGTTGACCGCGTGCACTCCTCATACGTGAAGTTGTGCCAGCCAACGCAGTAGTCGTTCAGGAACGAGTCCATGATCAGCACTCCCGATGTAACACCTTGGTCGTAGCCGAAGAAGAACCCACCGAGCGATGCAAATGCGCAGACAATAATGGCGTACGTCCGACTGCCATCAGTAGGCTCGGTGTCTACGGTGTGGCGATCAACGGGTATGATCACACCAGCCGTCATGGTACGAAGGGAAGTGAGAAGGCGAAGGAGGCGTAGTTGATGACCAGAGCGCAAGTTGAAAAGTGAGTCGAGCTTCGACTATATGTCTACAGAGCAGTTCGCTCATGCTCGCGAAGTTCAACCGAGTGAAGTCCCAGCGGAATCGTTTTGACGAAAGTCAGCCTAACTTCAACCACCGATGGCAAACAGCATGCCCTGCAAATTCAATGCTCGGACCATCGGGAAATGTGCAGCCAGAGTGGTTCACCTTCACCAAAAGCCAAAACTGAAGTCTGAAGGGATGAAGATTGTGAGATAGCTGAATTCGCAGACAAAATATCCCTTGGAATCCACTGGCAATCGGACCCATCTTCGACAAAACTGGTTTAACATCGCAGTGCTACGGTTGAAGTTTAGTTTAGTCGTCGACGGGATGATTACCTCTCAAGTGTGATCATTGTCCAATACAATTTACTTTCAGCAACGACCGGAAATGTCGATACAAGTATAGTTTACTTGAGAAAATTTAGCGTTTTTACAAGGGCATGCCGATTTCTCATGTATATGTATCGAACCGTGCTGCAGCAGTAGTGTTGTCATTTTGGTCGACGCATCAATCCTTTCCCCTGAGTGCACTGCAGCAACATATTTCCTGTTGGTTTAACTTCAACCACGGCCTGGTGGTGGCATTGTGGAAAAGCCTAGCACGATAATAATGCATATATTTAATACTACGTAGTAAGACCAATGTGTGAAGCATTTGAATAAAGCCGTATTAACCCACATACTTATAATGTTGACATGAATTTAAATGCATGTTGTTACACATTGCAAGGCTTCAGTCCTTTAGCACGGTAACTTAACGTAAGAAGACAAAGTCAAGTGGTGTGGACTATTGTGAAAAGGATGCAAGTTGAACCTTGTCACCATTGATGCAGCATCACGCAATCTCTGTGTGCAGGATGTGACTCGATTCCGGACCTCGGAAGATGCTCGGCGATTTGGTACTCTTCAGAGCCGTGAAGTCACGACGATCTACTGTTAGTTCAAGAAAATGCATGGTCATAGGGTGTACATAGTATCGATTAAAATGATCGAATATCTCCTGCCAGGATACTCAGCGGTGTTGCACTTAACGTGCTCAGCTAGCTTAGCTGCGTAATACAAAAATATTGTTATGCTAACCGTGGTTTGGGGAGGCATACTTCGAAGTAGCATGAAAGAAATTCAGAAGTCGTGTTCATGACAGAAACGATATTATCTAAATCCATTTGAGTGTTGCTGTCGTTTGGAAATTCATTTCTTGCCTTTGCCCTTGGCAGGTTTCTTCTCCGCTTTAAGCCGCTCCAAGTATTTTTTGTTCTCTGCCTCCATGTTGAGCAAATGCTGCACTTCTGCTTCAGCAACTCGCCGCGCACGTTCCCATTCCTCTGCTTCTCGAATTTCCGCTCGCTTCGTAGCGTTCTCATCGTGCCACTCGGCATCTGCAATTCGTTTCGCCTCTTTGTCCTTCTCCACTTGCACTTGGTGAGCCTGTTCCTTCATCTCCTCCATCAACTGAGCACTTTTCGCCTCTGCCTGGAAAAATAGAGCCTGGTTCTTCTTCAGAGACGACGCGATGCTTGCAAGGTCGGGTTGGGTCAATGTGTTGCCAGCAACCTCGACAGAGATCAAACTAGTGTTCTTTGCCAGCGCGTGAGCCAGAGAACGCCCCACTTCGTGAGCAATGCCTGTGTTGAATAGGTTCAGGGACGTAAGAGAGTTGTTAACGACTATAGCATCCGTGAAAGGCACCACGTGTGCGAACGCTTCCGCTAAATGAGGCGGTAGCTTCGACGGAGAACCGGGCTTTGCCTCGCTGGATCCAGCACTTCCAGTGTTGCTTCCATTGCCAGTCGGCAGCTCCTTTGGTAGCTGGAAAACTTGATTCGAGTTCAACATCAGCGACGTCAGCACGGTGTTGGTACGAAGTGCCTCTCCGATAGGCTGCAACGAAATATTAGTGAGGTGGTTGAAACCCAAGTCTAACACTTGCAGCTTCTTGTTCACAGTCAGCATGTTCCCTATCGCCACGCCAACGACATCTGTGAGCGCATTGTTGGATAGATCCAAAGACGTCACATTCGTATTGTTCCGCATCGCCCGTAGCAGTGCACAGCAGGCTAGCTGCGAGATGCCGCGCACTATAAGTCTCTTCGGGGCCACGTTGGTCTCAATTTCGTGAACAATGGTAGCCGATTGGGGCTCTCGTTTCAAAGCCTCCCGCTCTAACGCGACGGCGGTGCTCAAAGCGTCCTGGTAGGCTTGCTTCGTCCTCTGCATCTCGAGCTTATGCAGGGCTGCTTCATATTCAAGAACGGCGGTATCGTACTCATCATCGTATTTATCTTGTAAGGCGGTCAAGCGAGCGTTGGCATCTCCGACGGTGATGCCGTAGCTAGCGAACTGTTCAAGGGCAACAAGAGCGACGACCTCGTTAGGATCAGCATGACAAGTAAACTAACGTATGCGAGATCAAACCTCCGCTTGCAGGTCCTCAGGTGCTAACTCCAATGCCACACGACGCACGGGGGCTACAACCGACCTCTCCATTCTGCTGCTGGGTCACTTGGAGGTGTCGGTTCACAGCCCCAAAACCGAAACTGGCCTTGGGCAAGCAACGCCCGCATCGTGCACGTAACTCGACCGTGAATGAGTGAGTACATTAACGCATACATCTTCTCGCCTCTGTCAAATTATTTGTTGGATAAAGTCATTCTTCTGGCAACGGGAGGATCCGGTCGATCAACTCCATCGCGACGCCTTGTTGTTGCAGTCCATGTCTGGCACACAACAGTTCAAACCGCCTTCGTATCTCGGTCACGTCGAGAAAGTCTCTAGCCTCCACCGTCCTCTGCCAACTCTCTTCAGCAATGAAGGTGGCTCTCACCCCGCGACCTTCACCTTCATCATCATGTTCGACACGAAATGAGGCGTTCCTCGATCCGTCTTGAACTGCTGGTTCCGTTTTGACTTCGGGTTCTTCATCCTCCTCGTTGTCTGCATCGACTTGAACATCCTCATCCGATGTTTCGGTGTCGCTCGTGTCATTCATTTCACGCGTAGCAGCATCCTCGCCCTCGAAAATTGCCATCAAAGAGTGCTGGAACTGCTGGAAGGCTTGCGAGTGGCGACGGTATCCCATGCGTTCTTGTCGGGCCTCCCTCCCCAAGCTGTCGATCTTCGAGCGAATTGCATGAATCGTGCAGCCAGGAAACCCGGAGTCTCTCATGCCGTGGCAGGGCTGTTCCAGCATTTCAACTTTCGTGTTGGACCTGGTGAACGCAGCGTAGTGGCGAGAAAGCCAGGCGACAAGTAGTTGCATGGGACTCAACCCACCAGATGAGGCAGGTTCGAGCCAAGACAAGTGCGATGAACCGTGGCGAGGCATGGCTGAGTTTTCAAGCTGTGCAAAGTTTGACAAGGAGCCGAGAGAGGCTACGCACTGCAAAAAGCAAGCAAAAAAGCTTGCCATTGACAATACTTTCTTCCAGTGTGGGTGAAAGCAACGGTCTCAACAAAGCCGAGCCAAACCAAAAAGCAGGAAAACTACATGCAAGTAGCGTTAGTTTCGACGCAGAGGCAGGAACGAGTCGATAGTTGCTGGGTCCACGCCTTGCGATTGCAGACCTTGGCGCGCAGAAAGAAGTTCAAAACGACGGCGAATCTCGACCGTGTCCAGAATGGGGTCGATCGGCGCCAATTCCTGGGAATTGGCTCTTGGACGAGGTGTCGCCGCAATTCCTCGGTCTTCAGCTTCGCTTTCATCCGTGGCCTCAGACTCCGTCTTGATGGTCTCACGTTCTTGGGAAGCTTTCAGTCGAGTTCGAGCTCGACGAGTGGTCAAAAGCGGACGCGGAGCTTCACGTTCTTGAGCCGCAGCACGGTCACGCATTTCAGCTCGCTCTTCGTCGTCGAAGAGGGCATCCAAGAGGCGTTCGTAGTAGATGTTGACATCCTTGGAGGTGCACTCACCCCCTTCCGCTTTCATTTGGACCCCGTTCTTCAAACGGGAGATTTGCGAGCGGATGGAACTGATCGTCAGCCCGTAGATGCCATTTGCCGCCATCTCCTCGCCTAGTTCCTCAAGCATGCCGATTTTGCGTTTCGACGAACGGTATTCATCGCCGTTGCGCTCCAACCAGGTCATCAACCTGTCCATGGGACTTTGGTCGCCAGGAGGTACAGGCGTCATCCATCGGAGTCGCGGAGCAGGTTGAGAATTGGAGCGTCCAGGTCGTCGCATGGCTTCTCGGTCTTGATTCTGCCTTTGGTTTTGGTCGAGAAGGGGGGGGGGGGGGCTATTTCTTCCACCATGTTCCCAAGTACGTCTTCGTCTCAGACAAGCGTCGCCTCCCTGACCCAGCTAAACTTCTTGAGCTAGAATTGTGTGTAGTTTGTACAGCGCCTCTGCTGCGGTGGGTCGGAGCTTGCTCTCCACCGACACGCAAGCAAGTCCTAGATCCACCATCGACTGTAATGCCCACGGCGAAAACTCAACATGTAACTTCCCAGCCGCTACCATCTGGAGAATTGCTGCTTCAGGTTTGTTAGTCTTCTTCCTGGCGCTAGCGTATGGCAAGCAATGCGTATCTAACTCGGATAACACCACACCAAATGAGAAGATGTCTGCTTTGTCATCGTATCTCTCCCCCATCATCACCTCTGGTGCCATCCACAGCGACGTGCCCACTCCTGCAGTCATTGTTTCAGCGATCCGGTCACGCGAGACGCCGAAGTCGGTGAGTTTTGCATCCAAGTTTTCACTGAGCAAAATGTTCTTGGATTTCAAGTCTCGGTGGATCATGGGCAACTCCAGCGAATGCAAATAGGTAAGAGCATGAGCGACGTGGAGCGCAATTCTCACCTTCTCCTGGTCAAAGCCCTTGTGATGGCCTTGAACTTTGAGTTTATCAAGCAAAGCTCTCAAGTCACCTCCCTCCATATACTCCAAGACACCACAGAGATCCGTCAATGAGTCCCAGGCAACACCGACAAGCCGTACGATTCGTGGATGATCCAGCATTGCTGTTCGCTTCACCTCGGCCAGGAACTCATTAAGATGACGGACGCTTCTTCGATTCTCCTGCACCAGCATTTTGATCGCGACGAGCTGGCCATTGTACGTTCCAACGTATACCTCTCCATAAGCCCCTCGACTAAGCAAATGCTGAACGAATACCTTTTCTCGGGGGATCCGTGCTGTAGCAATAACTTCATCGTCCCACAAGCCACCGAGTCCGTGCGGCGCTACGTCTTGCGAGTTGGGATCGCTGGACAGGGTAGGCCGTCCGTTTGTGGCGGCATGGTAGTTTGCGTAAGTTGAGTCGGTATCCTTTGTGATGGTATGTCTAGAGCGCCAGAGCACCAGAGCAGCGATGAAGAATATCAAAGCTACTGCTCCGATGACAATACCGGCAATAGCCCCTGCAGTAAGCCCTCCGTGCCCAGTTGACGTGATAGTCGTCGATGTGGGCGATGGAGTGGTAATATCCCCACCAAACACGCTTCCGCTGGTATCAGCAGGGCTCGAGTTGCTCCCGCTTGCGCTTTCGATTCCACTGGCGCTGCTACTGCCGGTGCTAGCATCATAGTTGGTGTAGAACTTGGTATTGCCTGCGTAGCACGTGTGGTTTAGGAGGGTCGCCCTGTCGACGAAATACCGAGTGGCATCGCCGCCGCATGCTCCATGATCGTACAATTGATACAACGCAGAGCCGTTCTTGAACAGCGTGGCGCTGGACGATGAATTCTCGGAGGCGAATTGACAGCCGTCAGCAGTAGCTGTCGCATTGATGGTGCTCAGCGTTGCGCAGTCCTCGCCTGTGTACGTCTCAATCATCAAAAATGGTTGCAGCAGGCCACCACTTTCGTTAAAGCTTTCAACCGAGTACGAGTACGGATCAGTGATGCACTCGCTCTTGGTGTAGTATGTGTGCCCGCTGTTGACTACTGCTGTGCAGTTGGGATCAGCTACGCAGCTCGACACGGTTGTCACGGTCGACTCGACAGAGGTCAAGTCGGACAAGCGCCGCGTCAAAATGCCAGCAGACTGCAGAATTGTCGGGGCGACGTACGCGGATGCCGCGGCCGTGTCGTAGGTGAAATCCATGGTCACGATCTGAGGCGTGTGCCTGCAGCCTTCGTCGACGAAGTAGCTTGTCGCCAACAAGTCGACGGCCGATACAAACCAGCCAAGCTCTGCCAGCAAGATCGCAGCAGCAACAACGCTAGGTCCAGCCATCTGCACGGAGAGCTCCGCCCGGCAAAAGCTTCTGTGAGATTAAGTCGCTTAGCTCGCACTAGCCGCCCCTACACACCCATTTGATTCCTACCTGAACCCAGCGCGCCAGTATGACCATTTCGCCACCACACGCTGGCCACCCACGCTTGAATTATTCAACGGATCTTCACACCAACGGCAATGCCTACAGCCGGATCACCAGCTTGCCGATGTTCTGCTGCGCGTACAGGCGGTCGATGGCGTCGGGAATGCTCTCCAGTCCGCGGAACTCGGTGGGGTCGATGCCGGCCTTGAGTTTGCCGTCCTTGATGAGATTGAGCAGGCGCTGCAGGTGCTCCGGGACGTGCTTGGCGTGGTGGAAGAGCAGGAACCCCCGCAGAGACGCCGAGCGAAGCTGCATCTTGCGGTTCTGCTGGTAGCCGTACTGCGGGTCGGTGCCGGCGTCGCCGTGGTAGTGCGACACGTTGCCGAACACGATAATGCGACCGAAGATGGCGATGTTATCCAGCACGGCCTTGAACATCTCGCCGCCCACGCTCTCGAAGGCGAGGTTGATGCCGTCCGGGTACTCCTTCTTCAGCACCTCGGTGAGGTTCTCCTTCTTGTAGTTAATGGGGCGGTCGACGCCCAGCGACTTGAGGTACTCGACCTTTTCGTCCGAGCTGCACGCTCCAATGACGTGGTTGCCCGCCAGCTTGGCCAGCTGTACTACGAATTGACCCGTAGCTCCAGCTGCCGCCGACACGAAGACGGTCTCGTTGGACTTCATCTCTCCTGCCTTCTCCAGGGCGAGTGATGCCGAGACGCCGCAGACGGTCAGAGGAATCACCGACGGCGACAGCTCCGGCGTCTTGACGATCTTGGCAGCCGGGACCTCCGTGTACTCGGCAAACGCGCCCAGATCTGCATCAACAAGACAAGAAAGTTAGTACAACCACGAAATTATACCCACGCCATTGAGCTCTCACGTTGGTAGGCGACGGTCTCGCCGACCCAGACGTCCGTCACGCCCTCCCCGACCGACTCGACGACTCCCACTGCAGTCACCAATAGTTAGCTTATGTTCTAGTAATTCCTAGTGATTGTTTATTTCATTGTAGCGGACCTCCTTCGAGTCCGCAGTTGATGGGCAGCGTCGTGCGGCCGTAGCCGCCGTTGGTGATGTTGATGTCGGTGGCGTTGATGCCCAGGAAGTGGTTCTTCACCACCACGTTGCCCGCCTGAGACTTGGGCAGCTCCTGGTCCACTACGATCTTGGTGGCCTTGCGGAAGTCCGTGGACCACGTGTGCACCAGGACGCGGCGAAACGACGGCATCCTCAACTCTCGCTATTGACCTGTGCTCTTGCGTGTCAATTCGGAACTGAGCTCGGCCGTTACTGAGCGCGATCCGAAATGATGTGTGCGACGTGTGAGACCCGGGTTCTGATTACGAATCAGATTAGACTTGCATTTAGTATGTCTGACAAACGGGTTTGACCCGCCAAGCGTGACAAGCTAAATGTAGCCATGCTGTTTGCACTTCAACTTGGGGGCTGTACTACTACAGGCGAACGACCAGCTTGCCGATGTTTTGCTGCGCGTACAAGCGGTCCAGAGCCTTCGGGATGCTCTCGAAGCCCTGGAAGATGGTCGGGTCGATGCCGGCCTTGAGTTTACCTTCTTCGACGAGCTTCAGGAGACGCTGGAGGTGCTCGGGCTCGTCCTTCGGGTGGTGGCGACGCTGGAAACCACGCAGCGACGCCGAGCGGAGCTGCATCTTG
Organism: Phytophthora parvispora; assembly: GCA_024679295.1. NCBI lineage: Eukaryota > Oomycota > Peronosporomycetes > Peronosporales > Peronosporaceae > Phytophthora > Phytophthora parvispora. The sequence continues at coordinate 10,885 of JAHWLF010000211.1, forward strand.
CGGTTCTGCTGGTAGCCGTACTGCGGGTCGTTGCCGGCATCGCCGTGGTAGTGAGAGCAGTTGCCGAAGACGATAATGCGACCGAAGATGGCGATGTTGTCCAGCACGGCCTTGAACATGTCACCGCCCACGCCTTCGAAAGCGAGGTTGATACCGTCCGGGTACTCCTTCTTGAGCACGGTGTTGAGGTCTTCCTTCTTGTAGTTGATGGGGCGGTCGACGCCCAGCGACTTGAGGTACTCGACCTTTTCGTCAGAACTGCAGGCGCCGATGACGTGGTTGCCTGCGAGCTTGGCCAGCTGCACGGCAAATTGACCCGTAGCCCCGGCGGCGGCTGACACGAAGACAGTCTCGTTGGACTTCATCTCTCCTGCCTTTTCGAGGGCGAGTGATGCAGACACTGCACAGACAGTGAGCGGCACAAGGGTAGGGGACAGCTCCGGCGACTTGATGATTTTCCCGGCGGGGACCTCCACGTACTCGGAGAAAGCACCGATGTCTGGAAAGAAACACACGTGAGAGAGCATAATGGTGCACAATTGTTTTAATAAAGGCGACGGGCTCACTTGAGTAGGCGACATTGTCCCCAACCTTGATGTCCACGACACCTTCACCCACTTCGACGACAACTCCAGCTACGAAATCGAAGGAAGGCATTAGTAGGAGAAAGAAGCGATGCAAAGATTGCAGTACTAACCCGCTTCTAGTCCGCACTTCACAGGCAGCGTGGTGCGTCCGTAGCCGCCGTTGGTGATGTTCACGTCCGTCGCGTTGATGCCCAGGAAGCGGTTCTCCACGACCACGTTACCAGGACCGGCAGTGGGCAGCTCCGGCTCCTCTACGATCTCGGTCGCCTTGAGGAAGTCGGTGGAGTACGTGTGCACTTGAATGCGGCGGTAGGACGGCATGGTGGCGTTTAGCACTCTCTCGATGAGCGTCAATTAGGAAGTGAGCTCGGTCTGTTAAAGAGAACCACGCCTGACGCGAGGAGGGTCTCCGATCTGGTTGGCACTTCAACGTACTGCACTACGTATGCATTCCTCGTGACGAAGTCGTGAATGCACGTTTGATTCGATGATAACGTACGTGGCCTGTCCTTGAAGACAATTCGCAAACGTCCACATTCCCTGTTTGTACATGTAGAGACAATTCGCAAGGAGGACATCGAGGGTTTATTATCCGGCATTCACGCACTACACTCATACTAGAGACTGATACTGATACACTTGCGGATGTTATCCGCGACGCGACTTGGTCTTCTTGGTCTTGCAGTTTCCGTCACCCTTCAGTGTCGATGGTGAAGGTTTGGTGGACTTCGAGGATGGTAGAACGGTGTCTGCTTTGCTGGCAATGGAGTCCGCTTCATTCGCTGTTTCGGGCACAGTCGGCGTAGCAATGGTCTCGGCAGAGCGAGCCGAGCCGTCGGATGATGTCGAATTCGAGAACGAAAACGCCTGACTACCGGTGGGGTTGACGATGTCACCGTCCACGGGGTTCTTGCCAGGCAGCTTCGTCACCACCAAGATGTCTTCCACGATCTCCGGCTTGGTTGTGCACCGAGTTGCAGGGGCTATGTTACTGAACGAAGCGGATAGCGGAACACACTCGCCGGCGTTGAAGTAGTTCTTGTCAGTGCACTGGTCCACGGCAGCCTGGAGTACGTCGACGTCCCATCCGTTGAGGAAGTCGCCGTGGAAGCCGAAGCCCGTGCGATCGCCGTTGGCAAGCACAAACGGGTGCTGGTCGCCGTCCCATTCATCGTCGTATTGAGCGACGTTGTAGAACGCCTCGTAGAAAATCTTGACCATCTTCGTCCAGCCGTCCGGGCAGCTTCCGCCGTCGAGCCCCGTAGCGTACGCCACATGCGACTTGTGGTCGTCCGAGTCGAGGTTCTTGCCGTCCCAGCACATTGGGAAGTTTACTTGACCGCGGAGTCCGTTCGGGCATTTGAAGTTCGGGATGCCCTGCTGCTCTTTGTGTGGGTTGTTGTAGTCGAGGCAAACCCACGTGATAGCTTGTTGCTCGATGGAATCACCTTTCTCGCGCAGCTTTGGGTTGCCGGCGAGCATTTTGAGACCATCAGGGAATGCGATGACCTTCTCGTCGCCCATCGGGCGCGGCTCGTAGTAGACGATCTGGTGACTCTCGACGAGTCCGTAGCCTGTGCCGTTCTTGAACTTGACGTAGAGCTGCGGGACCCAGTACGCACTCAGATCGGCGCCAATTGGGCACGACGTGCAAGAGGATGCCTTCATGGCGGCTCCGTCGGCATTTTTGCTGAAGCCGTTTCCGCCGCTGATCGCGTGCACGTGACCCGAGGCTTCCCCAGGGCTCACAATCGGGTCAACGCGATCCACGATGAGGTTATTGAAGCAGTCGAAGCGGAACATGCCGTGCGTTGATGGCATCAGAGTGGCGATAGCGGCCAAGGGCGCAATTCTCCATGTCGAAATCTTCATGGTATTGCGTTGAGGAGTTGCTCAGAGCGCACGTTTGTAACTGAGGTCGTCGATACGAGGCTCTCGCATTCGCAGCCTTCCCGGGCTTGCGCTACACTTTGTTTGGCAGAAATTACCATGGGGGCGAGCCCCGCTGTTCGACCCCATACCGCTCTGCTGTTGCGACTCGCAACGTTCACTTCACCAAGTGGCGTGGATCCGCAAACGCAGCTGTATCGGACTATGAGCACAGTCGAGTGGAGAAGACGGCATTTCGCGTTGACGATGGCTGTTCGTAGCGATCATGCGGTGCCGGCGATCGATCTGGTGCCTCATGGGGTCAGATTGATTACTTCGCATCTCGTGGGCAACACGGGCTAGTGACTTGGGAACCCCCGAGCTGCTCCTCCCGACGCTGGTGTAGTTCTAGACCCTGGCAGGCAGGCTACAAGCAGGATCGCCAGTCGTGGGGTTAGAACAAGCGTTGCACACGTAGGTACGTGAACCTGATCAGATCCGCCGCAACTGTGCAGTCTGCTTTCGGGGATCACCATGAGTCATGTGGGCAGGGTGTCGGTCATGTGCTAGGCGAACGGGTCTGTACACTACGGCGAGCAATGTTCTAGTTATCAATGCCCCGACTACTGTTGTCGACGTGGCTACTCGGATTTTACTGCATTGATGCCTTCTAACTTAGAAGCTCTAAGCACCATCTGCATGGTGCCGGCGCGCACAGCGAGCAAGAGTTCTGCTGCTGGCCAAGGCGCGCGGAAAAATTCCACACGCGAAGTCGGCGTAATGGACCCTTGCGTGCCTTGCACTCTGTGGCCGTCGCGGACAAGATACATCCTGTGCAGCAGCAGCAAAGATTTCTGCCTGAACGCTCGTGCCCGTTCACATCGTTGGATTCACCTCAACCGAAGTCAGTCCTGCTCATGAAAAGCTCTCGATACACTACGCACGAGACATTTTGCGGAGCCAACGCTCCTCGCACTGCATGGCGATAAGGCGTTCGGAGGCCAACACACTTGATGTGTTTGGTGCTTCCGGGTCCACTTCAACTTGGGCCATAGTAGAACCAAGACAACCCTAGGTGCCCGTATCCGATGAACTGGCCGCAGAAATGGGCAACGCTCTTGACACGCTGCGCTGGCCTGTCGTGCGTCTGCTCGTGAGCTCAGTCCAATACCTGCCGAGTCGACCCCACTCGTATGCGACTGTGGAGCCTGCTGTACGCGATCTCGCTGCTCGTGTCGAGCATGGCGTCCTGCTCCATCGCCGCGGAGATGTACCGCCACGCGGAGCTGCACAAATCCGCTGTTCGCTTCATCTTCTTCTGCTTCTTCTTCTACTCGTGGCTCTGGTCGCTCTTCCGCGGCGTATTCTTCCTGGACGCGTTCATATCCGGGCCGCTGATCGACGCGCAGTCGGAAGACGCGGCCGACTACAACGACGTCTTGGGACTGCTGGGCGTCGCGCAGTCGTCCGACATGACGTCGGGTCTGCTCTCCTGCACGACAGTTCTAGGCGACACAGCACTTCTTGCGTGCTCACTCTGGATGCTGCCGATGACTGCAGAGCTCTCGAGACTCGCACGGAAGAACATGGATCGAGGCCCCACCGGAGAACGAGAAGCTGCGACTTGGTACTGCAAGTGGATCCACGTGGCCACTGTGGTCTTCTTGCTCTGCGAGGCAGCGTACACCATCTACAACGAAGGCTTCAACAACAGGTCGTACCGGATCCTCATCAGCGGCAACATGCTGCAAGGAATCACGCTGGTCTATGTGGTCTACGTCCTCATCAGCCTCAAGTGTACCGGTCGTAACTACGAGACCATCGACGGCTCCATCGTCTTGTCTCCGCTTTATAAGCGCATCAAGGGCATCATGTACGCTCGATATTCTGCTGGCACCCAACTAACTTCACAGCACTCTAACTTATTGTTGTCTTCGTGATGACAGGATCGTGTACATGGCTTTCTCGTTCCAGTACCAAGTCATCTCGTTGATTCTATTATACAGCCACTTTGAGGTGCGAATGCCTACAGCGCTCATCGGCGTGAGCACGCTGCTGTTCAACAACTCGGGCACAGCGTTGTCTATCATTATGGGGTGCAGCCAAGAGTGTTTCTTCAGGTCTTTCCGCCACTATGTCCCGGAAGAGTACGTGGAGGCTTTTTACATGTCGGACCCTGCACTTGCAATGGCAAACGCAGCCGCTGGATACAGCCCACCGATGGAAGACCCTGTGTTCGTCTTCACAGATGTCGAGGCATCTACACAGCTATGGGGTATCGAGGACGGTGCCATCATGCGTCGAGCAAATGAAATTCACGAGGATATTATTCGTGGGTCACTGGCACAATTTCGTGGATATGAAATCACTACAGCAGGTGATGCCTTCCAACTCTCCTTCTTCACCATCAAGGAAGCCGTTGAGTATTGTTTCCAGGTCCAGATGAAGTTGCTAAGTGCTCATTGGCCTAAGAAGCTGCACAACCTCATACCAGCTACTGCTCGGAAGAAAACGAAGACTAAGCGGCTCGTGTTTAGTGGTCTTCGCATTCGGATGGGGATTCACGACGCGCAAGAGTCGGAAGGCGCTCTCGTGAAGGATACTCATCCTGTCACGGGTAAAGTCACATATACAGGCTTATCGGAGGTCATTGCAAATGAGATTGGGGATGTTGGTGCTGGCGGACAGATTTGCGTGACTCGTCGAGTTGCAGAATGGTTATCCGTGAACAGTGCCTCAATCGCTCCTATATTTCACGTCGATCGTATGGGAGTACACCCGATTCCGCAGTTGAATATGACAGTGGAAGTGTTTCAAGTTACCCCGCACGGCCTGGAAGCACGCAAGAAAGCATTTAACAAGCGCCGATCTGCTCAACTTGAAGGTATCAAAGTCGTGACCGACTTGACACAGTGAAGTAATTATCGGAGCAAACAACGCTAGCTTGTTGAGAAATTGAAATCCACAAATTCTGTGGGCCGGGACTCTACAACCTTACAACCCGTTCATCTTCAGGAATTCCACAACTTCGTCACCCGAAGGAAGACTTGGTAGCGCACCAGCACGCTGAACGCACAAAGCGCTGGCAGCAGAGGCCCGAACCATGCAATCTTGAGTCGAGCGACCTTCGGCATACGCAACAGCAAATGCTCCACGGTAGCAGTCCCCGGCTCCAGTCGTATCCACCACGTTATCGACCTTGAAAGCGCTTTGGCGCAGAACTTCCGTGCTGTTGGCAGGGACAAACACCGATCCGTCGGCGCCGAGGGTGACGAGAACATCCTTTGCTCCCTGCTCTTGGAGAAATCGTGCAGCTGCAATTGCATCGTCCGTGTTGTTGACCTCTCGCTTCGTCAGGCGAGCCAGCTCAGTCTCGTTCGGGCACACGAAAGTCAGCAATGGAAGAACATCAGACGGAATTTGGTAGTCGTCACCTCCAGTGTCCCACATGACCGGCACATTGGTCTCTGCAGCGGCCTTGGCAACGAGAGTGTTGACGTGCACAGGGATTTCGCATTGGACAAGCACGAAAGCTGCGGTCTTGATAGCGTCGGTCAACGAGCTGGACAGCTCGGCGGGCCACGCAGAGTTAGCGCCACTCACGATCATGATGGAGTTGTCTCCGTCGGGGTACACGAACACGAAAGCAAGACCCGACGAGCATTTTGCCTCGGTGCACAACGAAGTATCCACCCCCACAGACTGCAGCGTCTCCTTGATCATTCTCCCGTGGTTGTCGTTGCCGAATTGACACGCCATCTTGGCCATCAGCGTGGGGTGGTCCGCTCCGATGAGTTTGGCGATTGTAGCAGCTTGGTTGTCGCCTTTGCCGCCAGGGTAGACATTGCCCGTGTCTGACTTGCTGGCAGACAGCGTCTCACCTCGAGCTGGCATGCGGTCGACTTCCACCACGATATCGGCTCCAACAGAACCGACGACGAGGATGTGTCGGCCAGTCTGCGTCATGGTCGAGGGCTTCTTCTTCTCGTCCCTGAGTGTCGATATTGGTGCGGTGTGCGCTTTTGCTCGACTACCTTGGAATGGACAGGCTTGAGGGCAGCAAACTTGCATGTGAATTCGCTTCAAGGAGGGCTCTCAGCAGCAATGCATTTGAACTTCAACCACGCTGTCACGCATCAGGGCACCGGTAAGGCCGCAGCAGCTTGCATGAACTTATACAGCGCTGCTGGTCCGTGTAGTTGCTTGACTTCAATGCAACATGAAAATACCGCAGAACACGTCCCGATACTGCGCATTCTCGATGAATTGCATTTGATTGACCATAACTTGCACGATGAACTCGTTTGGGCATCGACGGCAGCCAAGTGATAACATTGAACTGAAATTTGCTGTACGTGCGCGCATATATTCAACGCAGAGCATACATCATACGGATACTTCTTTCGCTTAGAGGCCGTGCTCCTTGAGGAACGCCACGACCTCGTCGCCCGACGGCAGACTGGGGAGCGCTCCAGCACGCTGCACACACAGCGCACTAGCCGCCGCGGCGCGAGCCATGCAGTCCTGCACCTCGCGGCCC
>JAHWLF010000212.1:0-17688 GCA_024679295.1 Phytophthora parvispora
GGGGGGGGGTTGTTCTAGTTGTGTAGCTTTGTGGGCAGCAACAAGGCGCTGCTGATTGCTCTGAACCCGGCGATAGGTACTGAAGATATTTGGTTGGTGGTGGTGTTTGTTGGCTGACGGTGACTGAGTTGACTTGCTGCGTGTGGGCAGTGCTTTTGCGCTTTGGAGACGCGTCGGCGTGGTTTTTAGTCGCCTTGGCGGCCAATGCACTGTGTGTGTGGCTGCTGTGGTACCGAGAAGTGGAGCCCCGTCAGAAAGTAAGTACGTCGCCGCGAGCGACGAGGCGTCGGTCTGCTACAGGGTCGTCCACGGGGTCGGACGTCCACAAGGAGAAGGCAAAGTCGAAGAGGAAGTCGAGCACCTCCCGCGAACGCGTGTCCAGCAGCTCGGTTGATGAGGCGCCGCCACCCAAGAGAGCGACCTTGTCGGGAGAAATCAACGGCGTGAAAACGTCAGCTGGAGCGTCGTTGAAAATGTGCGCGACGGCGCCTGCAGAGATTGTTCCTGGGTGCTGGACACAAGTCGATGCGACCCGCTTCAACGTTCGCCAAGGTCTGGACTGGACTTCTTCGGTACGAGCTCTCTGTCTTACTGGATCGCACTAACCTTGCCCTCCTCTACTGTACAACAGGTCCGAATTACCGAAAGACCAAGGTGAAAGCCGCCTCTGCACCAGCTCTGCTGGAACTCGTCGCTGTGGATGTCTATCAGGTTCGATGCTGAGTTTTGAGTCATTGACGAGGGTTTCTAGCTTTAACTGTGCGCTTAATTGCTCTTCAGTCCGCAGTTAAAGCAGATAATGTTGGCAGTATTGTCGACCTGAGCGTGTTAAAGCCTGCAAGGTAAATTCAATGCCATTCTTGGGAATCAAGGTGATCTAGCACTGACCTATTGCTGTACTTGCAGCGGAGACTTGGATCTATTCATCGTGAATTGCCAAGTTCCGTCATACCAGCCTTCGAATCCGCTGTGGGGAGAAAAGCAGGGGGATGACCCAGGCTTCAACTTCGTGACGTATTTCGCCATCCCACCTGCTATTCGCGAGATGCTCGACGCACCTGGCGAGCCGCCACTTCAAGCAGTTCGCGTACGTATTTTCGAATGATGGAAACTACTATGGTGGGTCTCACTGAAGGTGTGATTTTTGTGTTTGCTTTTCAGCTTCTGAAAGGCTTCATGCAGCCTCAAAGTTGGGTGGTATGTTGCAGAAGGGTTCCCTCGGTCGATTGCAGTCGGTACTTACGTGTTTTGTCGTGGCATTTCAGAGCGAGCGGTTCAAGGCAATTGGAATTGTGGTGAACCCAGAGGAGCAGAAATTGGGCCGGGCCGAACGTCACTTGCTAGAAACCTACAATGGACAGCCTATTCTCACGCGACCCCAGCACCAATTCTACCGGGGAGACGGGTACTTTGAGGTCGACGTGAACGCTCACGACTTCAACTACATTGCCCGCAAAGGCCTGGTAGGTGTCTCTGACCACGCCTGTAATATGATTCTGGACTTTGGCTTTGTCCTCGAAGGGCAAGAAGACAACGAGCTGCCGGAGCAAATTCTCGGCAGTGTACGGCTCTGCAAGGTTGACGTCCGCAAAGCCCCCAGTCTCTCTTAGACGAAAAATTCACCCACGCAACAAAGACAATGTATTTTCACGCAACTCGGACCATTCCTATTGAAAGCGCAAGAAGGGTTGTAGCTGCATTGATGCGTCCACAACAACAAAACTAATGAAGGTTTAGTCGCCCCCGCCGCCGTCACCACCACCGTCGCCCCCGCCGCCATCACCGCCTCCATCACCGCCCCCGTCGCCTCCTCCGTCCCAGCCGCCTCCCCCATCATCTCCACCGTGATGTCCCCCGTCGGGCCCGTCATGACCGTCGTGTCCATGGTGGTGCCCATGGTGGTGACCCTCGTCTCCTCCAGCACCACCGAAGTCGGCGTACGTAGCGTAGTCGCTACTCACCGCGGCGCCATCTTCACTGTTGTCGGTCCGATTCGCCCCGCGAGCGCCATTTACTTTTCCGCGAGCTTTGTCCGGTTTCCCACCTCCGCCGGCGGCTTTCGCGCTGCAGATGCCCATTCCACTTGAGTGCGCGCGACCACGAAAGACTGCGAATGCGGACCCTACTGGTGGTTTCCTAACGGCGAAAGCGAAACCTTTTTCGTAAGTGGCCGGTGTAGTTCTGTAGCAGAAACGGATGCTTCCATTTCGACCAAAAGCAAGCGATGGCTCTGCTGTAGTAGTAGATAGGCGTGCCGTTGTATACCGGTAGTTCATTGTTCAAAAGCCCTTTCTTTTCCAGCTCCAGGAACCTAGGATATCAAGGTGGCGAGCACTCAGATTGAAAGTGTTGGCGTTCATCTATCAAAAAGATGCATTTAAGCACTGCTGCATCCACTCAGGGAGGAAGAAACGGAGTCCAACATGCCGATACCAGCAAATCGCTTGGGGGTGTATTCAGCCATTGGCGTCTACTGCAAATACCGTACATATCCAGTTCATTTTTCAGGTGAGTTCATTTACGAAACTAACGAAGCTACGGTATACCCGCTTCGTCCTCTACATGAATCTAATCAGTGCTTAGGCCGTGTGGACGGCCGCCGAGTACTTGTGCACCGTCATGGTGGCGTTCTTGCCCTGGAAGGGCTCCGTGCCAGCCTGCACTTGGGTCAGGTACTGATTCGTCTCGATCGTGTTGTCCGCCGGAAGTTCGTCGAAGAACTGCTTGAGGTCGGCTGAGAAAGTGTAGGTGGTCTGCTTGGCCACGTACGTGAACACCTTGGTCTTGTTGTTCCAGCCCTGGTACAGGTTGAAGTCCACGCCGCCCAGGGTCACCGACTTGATGGGTTGGCCCGTGGACGTCAAGGGCCAGGCGCCGCCCAGCGCGGCCAGCCACACCATGAGCTCGTACGCAATCTCACCGCCAATGGTGGGACTCGTGAACATGTCGTATGCCACGTTAGTGATGATGTTGCCGTCGTACGTGTAGCTGTAGCTCATGGTGGTGGGGATCGACGTGACGTTGGCCACCTGCACGGGGTCGAATTTGAGCGCGGCATTCGCGTACGACTTGACCTGCCAGTTGTCGCCGGCCCAGTTGAAGTGCGTGTGCCACGAGACCTTCGAGCCGCTGCTGTCCACCGTGGTGCACTGGCCGCCCTGCGGATCGTTGTCCTCGCCCCACAAGTTGTTGTACACCGTGTAGTCGCCGACGACCTTGCGGTCGTAGCGGCCGCAGAAATCCTGCGCATTGACAGCCGAGGCCGCGGCGGTGAGCGCGAGAACAGCAGTCGAAAGCTTCATGGCGATGGACTTGGTTGGTGTTGGGGTCTTGTGGGAAATTGCCGAGTGAGTGCAGTAATTCGCCAGCGAGGATGACTTGAGAAGGACAACCAAACAACCGGAATGGAATCTCAGCCGATGTGGTCCCATCCGGAGTGCAAGCACGCTGTGCTTCGTATTACGAACCTCGTAGATCCCGGAGTAAACTTTTCAGTAAACAACCAACAACCAAAAGCCGGGCACGCTACCCTTCTGACGTTCCTCGCGGGACTGTTGAGTGCACTCGTATCAGCCTAGCAGACTGTTAGTATTATTATTATCATAGTTTGTGTGGCCATGTTGTGCTTGCGCTAAGCCACGTGGTGTGTGACTTTTGGAGCTGAAGCTAATGGGCCCGTGGACAGCAACATGAAGCCAAAACCAAGAAATGCGATGGCTGTCGAAGACGAAGATGATGATGCGAGCAGGCCGACAGATATCTGAAGTTGGGCCCGTGGGAGGGCTTCCAAAGGGACTCGACTGTCACAAAGGTCCTTGACAATATCGCGGAAGATCTGTCTGTCTGTGTCTATACGAGCAAGCCCATGAAAAACTGGACTGCACAGCTTCCATCCTAATCCGTGAAATCATCTTTCGGGTCCCAGCGTATTTAGAAGCAGCCGGCAGCGCCCAGATCCTTGCCTAGGAAGAAGAAGTGCAGGCCGACGAGGAGGACCACAGCTGCTAACATTATTCAAGGTTTTGTACAATATAACCAAGCTAGCTTCGCAACAGTCGAAGATTGAATTATTTCTGCGATTTCCTGCAGCACACAGTAAACTAAATCACGGATCGTGTGATGGTATTCAAGATGCAGCTTTTCAAAGAAATCATGGATTGTGTGATGTTAAGATTCTGAAGTTAAGAATGGGTTGGCTAGTGTCCTCTCACTAGCTCTAACCGCCATCAGACTCCGTGTACATTACCTCTCCCGTACACAACTAGCTGCGTGTTACTCAAGCCACTCAGCTCTCGCTCAACGCAAGCTCCAGCAATGCGCATGTCCTCGATCTTCTTCGTTGGCATGGCTGCTCTCTTCACTACCGCTACTGCAGCTGCAACCACGAATTCGAACCAGAACGAGACACTCTCCGAGGAGGAGCGAAAAGGTAGTTTTTGGCGTAAGCTACCCCACGCTAATGTCAAGATGGTGCGCGAGATCGCAAATCGGCACGTTACAAGGCGCATTCTTGACCAGCGCAAAGTTCCGTACTCGGTTATCAATGGACAGCGGGTCTACTCGCCTCACAATCCTGTTTACGCGAGATACGTCAAATGGCTGCAGCGCTACCGCAGGTGGAGTCGCTGGAGCATTCATCGCATGCTGATGTAGCGGAAGAATGAAATTTAAAAAAAATTGTTTGGAGAGGAAGACTTTGTCTTGAATGGGCAAAATGCTTCAAGCAACGCTTTTCACACCTGCGACCGCCCATTTCAAGTAGATTCCGTGTCAAGCGTCGCGCGTCATGGCGAGCAAGGGATCGGAAGAGGCCCCCGATGCCCAACACAGTGAGCGAGATGACGCACCCGAGAGCTACGAGTTCGTGCCGGAGCCGCTGCGGCACCACTTCAAGGTGGAGCGTCAACACTTTGCAGACGAAATCGATAACCAAGACGAGCAGCAGCTCGTTCGTCGCGCTCGGCAGACACGAAGCGCCCATTTAGTCGCCGATTTATTTTCACACCCTCCGCCCCCAGCTCCAACCAGGTTTCTCTACGCAAACGCAATCGAGCGAGCTATCACCGCTCGAATGACGTTCGCTCGTGCTCTGGACGGTCTGGAAAAGTATTTCGACGAGGTGACAGCCAAAGTGAAGCAGCTTCAGCCTGGAGGTTTTGATAGAAGCGACGTGAAGATCCCCACGCTGGTCCAAACGCAACGCCAGATCGTGAACGTTTGCCAAAGCTGTTTAAGTGACTGTGATCTGTATCTAGGGATGTACGAGGCGATTCCGAGCCCACCTGCTGCGTCTTCGACCCCCATTGTCAGATTTGTTGCGTGCTCTACGAAGAGTTCAATGCTGTACCAGACGCTCGAGTGTCCACAGCAACGATTACATCATAATGAACTGCCTCAGTCGGTGAATAACCAGCCAGGATATCAGTGCGTTACGATGCAAGCCATGGCCGCACGAGAAGCCATCATAGTGGACGACGTTGCTGACCTGGCCCTGCATGAAATCCACCGATTTGCTCCTGACGAAGCGTCTACTGGGCCATTTTCGTGCTTCCCGCTACTAGCGGGTGATCCAGCCGAAGACACCGCTGTGATCGGTGTTCTTTCCGTAGATGCCTGTCGGAAAGCACACCGTTTACTTCCTCAGGCCATGTCGGTGGAAGGTTTGCATGACTTTTTGCTGCGAATGCAACTGAAAGACGCCGCTGTGGAGTTGAAGAAAGCCAAGTTTGATGGCGCTCGGTTTCTTGCTCTCACGGAAATTGACCTTCGCCACAAATCGAGTTTCCAACACCTCAAAGTTGCTACGAAGAACCGACTTCTGGAGCTCATTCGTTCTTTGCTGAAAGGTAGTCGAATTCACCTCCCAATCGCCAATGAACGAGCACTTCCTTTCACCGAAGATGACGACGCTTTGGAGTTTCTGGATGGAGTGGCCAAGCTTTCGGGTAAATTTCTTGCTAGTTATCGTCGTATTCATTGGATTCAAGAGATCGCCAACATTACCCGTAACCCAGCGTGCACAGCTTATGACGTGTACGATGTATTAATCCGCGCTATTACACGGTCGATGGAGAGTTTAGAGAGAGTGGCAATCTGGAAAATCTCAAACAAAAAAGATAACACATCTACGGAAGAGATACAGGAGTGGGAGATTGACGTTGTGGCGTCCACGTCTGTACCTGATGACCGTGTGGAACCTTTCCTCAATGGACTCGACAGAAAGGTAAAGCGAATGGCCCTCTACAAAGAAAACGAAGATGCTATACGAAGTTCCCAGAGGGATGGAGGTGGAAAACACGTACCTCTGATGCGAGGAGGAATCATAAACGTGCTCCCAAATGCCACGACTTCGGCTCTCTCGTCGCAATATAGCAGTCGGCCTTGTGAGAACGCACTCTATCACGTTTCCTGGTCTGATCGGTCTCTCCAGTCTGTGCCGTGGAACCAAATTCGTCAGCTTTTACCCATCCGAAATATGAACGCGAAACATTTTCAGCTACGGCAACTGTGCCACCGCCTTCAAGCCGAAGATACTTACGAACAACAGCAGAAACGTCCCAAAGACACCGGTGCAAGACCGATGACCATCAAGATTGATAACCCAAACGGGTTGGTGCTCGTTATTCGTGACGATTCAAGACCCAAATCTGTGAAGTATGTGCTGGAGGCCGATTTTACTGCTGACTTCGAACCTCCGCCAGAAACTTGCAACCTGTTGGAACAGGCGGTGGCTGTGGCAGAGCAAGCACTGAAGTGCGTTCGTGGTCGCCAAGCTCGCTACTCCAAGCGAAAACTAGCTGTCGCCAAGAATTTTCAGCGATTACAGTCAATCGGCCTGAATCCAAGCGGCGATGCTCTTCGAGCTCTCCAAGACATTGTTTCGGGTATTTTCGACGATGTGACCGACAGTCTGCCCGGTGTACACGTGCAAATCTCGGAGTTGCAAGCCGACGGCGCCCAGCTGAAGTACACTTTCACGGGAAATGGATCCACGGTACTCAACTGCAAGCTGAACCGCGGCCAAGGCGTGTCCTTTGTCTCTCTAGACACCAAGCAGCCGTTGGTCGTAGGGCCCGCATCAGATCTACGCTCCCGTTTACAACGCATTGGTGCCTTGCGTAACCAGCCTGAAGATGTCGAGGAGGCCTTTCCGTTCATTTTCGTGCCTCTCTTTCACGAAGACTGCGCTATCGGTGTGCTTAGCGTTGACTCCTTTCAGAACGTACCAAAAGGGAGGCCCGACGAAGCTCATCCTGAAGCTGGGATTTTGGAGTTTTTGGTGCCTCTCAGCAAATTGCTTGCGAGTGCAATTTACGCCAAGCGTAGATCGTATGCATTGCACCAAATGCAGCTGGCATGTCAGGAGCCGCTGCGTTCGCCCCAGCAACTGTTATTCTATGGATGCCGTGCCCTGAAGGACGTTATGGTTGGGTCCTGGAAGGTTCGAGCTGTTGAGATTGACGGCGTGCGAGGTAAAACTACGTTGATGTATGATTTTTCGGAGAGCGAGCGAGAGGTGGCTCGATCGTGGTTATTTAACGTAGTTCGTCCGATGGCGTTCCGATGGAAGGAACTCTGCACAGACACAATTGTACACCACTTGCAAAGATTGAATCCCGATACTGAAGAAAATTCTGACAGTTTGATTAAACTTCTCGCTGCGATCCGAGGGGACGACGAAGAGCATCAGCAGGTAGTGGATAGGTATCGACAGCTTATAATGGAAGAAAGAGACGCCCCTGCAAATGCTCCACGCAGATCTGCTGTTGAAACAGAAAAAGCCAAATTGCTCGAAAAGCAAACGGCTGATAAGTATTTCATGTTGCTGAATGACTCTGGAGACGGACCTTTGATATTGATGGATGATTTTGTCCCTGAAGCAGATCGGCTTTCGAGTGAGAAATATATAACTCACGCGATGAAGCTGTTCCTTGGAACTACCACGGGTTTGTACTCGGATATCCACGCAATGGCTCGACCTGTGTCCAAGATTTTTCTCACAGTGTCTGCATTACCTCAGTTTTTCGCAACTTGTGACCACGTGTATCTGCAACGCGTTACAAGTATCACGTCCAAGTATATGGCAGCGTTGCAAGAGCGGGTGGCACGATCCCGCGAGCGGGTTGTGGCCCTCAACCAGTTCCGAGCTACGTGCCAAAAAGTGCTAACGAGTGATACTATGGATGTACCCCAAAGTACCAAGGATCGAGGTGGACGCTATCGACACCAAGTATCTCCTGCCAAAGAGGTGGAAGTGGAGAGCCTTCTTCAATTGCAACGCGATACCATTGCACTGATTGAACGAAGTTTGAATTCGCCCAACGTGTACTTTGGTATGTGGGAGCCAGCACTTCGGATACTGCGCTATACGAGCGCTTCAAAGGCGAGTATCATGGCTGGAAAGAAACTAAAGCATGGCCATGGAGTAAGTTTCTCAGCGCTAGAGAAGCAAATACCTGTTGTCGTCACGAGTCGCGATGCTGCAAATGACGAAGACGGCGATGCTGCTTACGTAAAAAGGCTCCGATATTTCACTAACGAACCATTTGCAACTCGAAAATGGCCGTTTATTGCTGTCCCGATTGGTACTCATGGCGTCCTTGCGCTCGACAACATGGAATCGTATGAACGTGAGGCCCAAGAGCATCAACCGGAACTGGGCGTGGTCGACTTTTTACGTAAAATTGGACAAAGTTTCGCCGAAGTTCTAGCCGTAATTCGCGAGCGAACTACTCAAGAACGCCAGCGTCTTCGGGATGAGGCACTAGTCCGGGTAATGTCCGCCTGCGAGAACTTTAAGCCGACTTCAAGTGCTCCTGGCACAGCAACTCTGTACCTCCCGCATCTTGTCCTCCAGCAGATCGAAAATGCTCTCAATGGTGTTGACGCCTACATCGGGATGGTGGAGCCATTGTGCGAGCGCATCCGATTCGTTTGCGCGTCCTCTAACAGTAAAATGGAAAAGAGGACGGTCGATACATATCAAAGCCTGTCATTTCGGGCGTTTACGAGCCAGCGAAGCATCGTGATCCCGCAGCTGCAGCAGTACTTCAAGCAGCAGAAAGTTTTACAGCAGCACGATATTGCACATGGCCAAAAGCTGAAGTACTTTGGACGAGCTGAAACCCCACAGGGGCCCTTCGTTTGTATTCCGATCCCATTTGTCGGGGTTTTGTCGGTGGACACGTTTCCTGGAGCTGCGGGTGGTGCGTTCTCACCAACGTATCCCGAAGACGGCGTTGTCACATTTCTGGAGAAAGTTGCGAACTGCCTAGGAGAAAATATTCGCACCGTGGCGGCAAATGATGCGAAGAAGCTACTTCCAACGCTTTTTCACGGCAACCGGACAACATTCCGCTTGCTGTTTGCAGAAATTCTAGCTATAATATCCCGCAACCTGCTTGCGGTCTACGAAATGGAGGCAGTCTGGTTCGAGAGAAACGATAGTTGTGGTTATTGGAGGAAGAAAGCATCGTTGGCCTCAATGAAGCGATCAAATAGCGCATTTGATTCAACCGAGGAAGAGAGACTAATAGCCCAAGCGTTAGAAAATCGCCTATCTCAGGCAAACAACAGCGACACTCAACCTGACGAAGCCGTTACAACCTTACTCAAGCCCGTTCATCAGTTGTCTAGATGCTCTGAAACCCTTGTCGTCCACTGCACTTCAACTCGGGATGTGGACAGCGATGAAGCCGCGCTGATGCCTACCGTTCTTGTACTACGGCGAGTCAAAGGAGCAACTTGGATGTATGACGAGGAGTTTCTTTCTTCAATTCTACCGCTGATAAACACCTTGATAGCTTTGGTGAATCTCCGAGTGGAGGGAATTGTGGCGAGGCGACTGGTAGAGCGCAAGCTGCGTGAGATGTGCTTATCATTGGATAGCTTGCCATCAACAGAAGCAATTGATGCGATGTATGCTACGGCTTTGCCCAGTGCGATGGAGATGCTGGCTCAGGCAATGAGTCGAGATAATGCCGATGTGTACTTGGGCCAGCGGGAGCTCAGAGATCGAAGCAAGAGCCGAGTATCACAACTGCAACTGCGCTTTGTCGCCGCATCTGGCCAAAGCCTTATGAAAGGCGTCGCGATGAATCTCGAGGAAGAAGAAAATTTATCCCTAACGGTCGTTCAGTGTCTCAAGACGCAACAGTCTGCTGTGGTACCATTATCTCGCGAGAGTTCACCCGTCCGCCCACTAACGACGAAGGCTGCACAGCGAGTGTTCCTTGTCGTCCCGATGAGTGATAACTATGTGTTATGTGCGGACAGTTTGGGGTATGAAGCATTTGTTCCGGGTAAACGCCAAGTTCTAGAGCCAGATATTCTCTCGTTCGTCAAGAGAAACGCGGCTACACTGCAAGAAGCCATCCTCTCGACACGACACCGTATGAGTTACGATCGACTTCGGAGTCTATCGTCTCGTCCTCACACCGATTTCACACTATTCTACACGACGATCCTGGATGGCTTGCGCCGTGACTTGGTGAGTCTACACTCGCAACAAATTCTAACTCTTGGCGAAGACTTCACTTCTGCATTTCGCCTGGAAGCGTGGCAGCGCGAATGCACCCGACGGCCGATAAAGACGCTACCAGAACATTTTTGCTCGGTCAACGGGTGTGAAAAAGCACTTATTGAGCACGAAGTTCATTCAGAAGCGCAACTTCATCTGCCGATGACAAATGTACCCCGCACACTGGATATGAGTCGAGCACGCATGCAACCAACTGAAGGCACGGAAAAGCACGGGGTGTTCACCTGCGGCTGCTTGGCCACGATGTTGGATACATCTCTTACTTCCCAACAAGGGGATGCTAAGCTTGCGTTGTGTGTATTCAGCCATGATGTTAAGGCTAGTGGAAGTAAACCCAACTCGAGAATGGTGCGGCGACCCATGATGCCACCGGATTATGGAGATAGCACTGCCTTTTTCACGAACTACCAGCGGCAGTACTTCTTCGCTTTTGCAGCAGTTGTTTCGGATGTATATGCGTACGTATTTCGAGCTTGCGCTCTTGAAACATTTGCGACGGAGTTGTTCATGACGCTGCAAGAATATCTTGACGCCAAGGATGGAGTAGTCGTCCGATTCGACTATAACGATCGAAGTAAGCAAGCCGAGTCTGAAGTTACACCTACTGCGGTGCAAAATGAAGATATTGGAGCCCTTGACGATGGATATGGCTCGACCACATCCACGACATCGAACGTCCCAGCTACCGCCAACTCGGTAACAATAAAGGTGCTGTTTAGTCAGCAGCCAGGTAAAGTGTCATCCAGGCAGCCTCTGCGTGGAAGGCTTGAGAGGAAGGCACGACAATTTGAAGCATCAAACGCCCCACTGTCGATATTTATGACGAAGAAGGCTATCCCAGACCCCCCAGCCAAAGATCCTACGGACCGAACGAAAGGAACGTCCACCTCGAAAGCGAAGGGAGCTCAGGACAAATCATCCAAGCGCAAGGGACCGATGTCTCTTTTCGGCGGTAAAAAGTTGTTTCGATACGGTAAAAGCAAGAAGAAAGAGGAGGAAGAAGTGAAGGCAAAAGAGCAGGAGCAGCTCGTCAAGGCCGCCGCAGAACTGGAGGCCCTGTCTCCTTCTAGAGCACAGCAGTTTCAACGCGAAATTGTATCGCTGCATGTATTCCTGCGCGTATTAGACTATCAAGGGCGGCACGATATAATCATCTTTACCGTCGAGAAGCAGTCGATCAAGGCTGTGAGCACCGTTGAAAAGCTCACTCGTCATTTAACGAGTTGTGCGGATAACCTCGCCACCGAACTGATCGCAAAGCCACCTCGAGGTGACGAAGAGGTCAATGCCAAACGATTTTGCTCAGAATCCGATCGAGGCGGTGGTGGGTTTCTCGTTCTATCGCTGCTGAAACGAGCTCAAGCGAGGTTTCACGACGTTGAGGTACTATTTGGTGGGGCCATGCGGCAGTATCTCACTGGAGCACAGAGCACTTCTCGCGACACCCGCGCCAATGCGTCTGAAAGCCTTGCCGCTCTTTTTGGGAATGCAAGCTCAAAAGACGACGGGGTAGACTCAACAACGACTCCAACAATCGCACTGCTACGGGTGACACTTGTAGCTTGCTCCTTGAAGCGTGAAACCATTGTGTCACTCAACCAAGCCGATCTTCTCAAGGAATATCTGCGAGTTCAGGCGGGGCGCAAGCTATTGCAACTAGACCCCACAGACAAGAAAACCTGGGGGCCACTTGGTCGTGCTCGTACGCTATTAAGAACCTTAGAAAGCGTGATTCACGATCTCGGCCCGCCCTCGGATGATGAATTAAAGCCAATTGGCGCCAAGTCAGAGGCGAACTGGGCGCTACTAACGTTACTCGACCTTTTGCTAGCACAATCGGCTGTGGTGCGCTATCTCAAACACCTCGAATCGGAGATCGCACGGGAACACCGTCAATTTGGCGATGCACCTGCGACCACTATCCAATGTTTCACTCGGCAGATACAGGCGAGGATTGAACTCAAGAAACGACGACGAGAATTCCACGCCGCGCTGGCGATTCAGTGTGCATTCCGACAACACTTGGCACGTCGTCGGGTGTTGTTCATGAAGTGGGTTCGAGCTGCCATTAAAATACAGCGCTCGTACCGTCGGAAGCGGCAGCGGGTGAAGGGGTCTCGACCACAGCGATTTACAGCTCAGTTGCTCTCTGCGTCGCAGAAATATGGTGCCATGGGTCGATCTCCGTCTGTGGTCGTGCAGGAAAACTTGGATGGAGCATGGCAAACCGATATGGCTTCGTTCGGGTCGTTTCAAGATTATGTGACGAGCAAAGTGGGGCGAGAGCAGATCAAGAAAGAAGAAGAGCTCATGTGGCGTCACCGTAGAGAACTGGAAAAAGAGCGAGCGCGACTGCCCCGCGATGAAGCTTTGCGTGAGGACGTTGGTGATCTGTTTGAGTTGTTGGATGATGCTGGGAGTGGCGAGCTGTCGAGAGATCGCACTGCAGCTTTGATCACACGCTTGCATGTTCCACTGAATGAAGAAGAAGTCGCTGATGTAGTCGCCATGATGGACAGTGACGGATCTGGTGGCATCTCCATGGACGAGTTTATGCGGTGGTTTGCTCATGAATTCCCGCTTCTGCAGAAGCGAGCCCCTCGCGTGTGTGGCGTAGTGACTCGGCGGGACTGGCAATGGGTCATTGAACAATCAGCCAGATCTGCAATTCTCAAGCGGTGGAGAGCAATGCGTGCTGGGGCGATTGTCACTGCACCAGGAGGATCTATGGCACACTTATCAGGTGATAACAACAATGTTCAGGATGATGCAATTCGGGAAGAAGGCGAAGATAGTGCGAGTGAAGGAGATAACGAATAACGAAAATGACACACCGTACGCACAGCATTGCATTGTCAGGGGAACTTGCTGCCAGTGTATGTAGTTTAGCTGGCAGGCTTCTGATACTGTGTAGATCAGTACGGTGGCCTCAAATCCAGCTACTATAGCAGACTACGTAACTAACATCCCGAGCTGCCTCGAAGGAAAGCATCACCCACCAGCGCCGATAAATCGATGATAGCACGGCCACCTGAAAGCACCAACTCCACACATTGAATTTCCCCGCCTCGAGTTGTCGAGGGGAGGCATCCACGGCGGAATCGCTGATGAAAGTATTCACACCGTCCTTAATGTCAAGCTTACAAATGTCATTGCTCGGGACAGCAAAATTAGCCATGGGGGGAGGGGTGGAGTTCTCCCGCAGCTTCGAACCAGCACAAGATGTATTTTTTTAAAGCAATGTGTTACCGAAGACATCGATAGAAAAAAAACTCGTGTTGCTGGCATACAACAACGCAATATGATACCCATATTACGCAGGTTTAGAAGAGCTCGCGAATGCAAGAACTTGACGGTTAGGACGGGCTGGATTGTGGCTCTCGTTGAGACTCAGATTGGGCCTTTCCACTGTCCAAGCACTCTTCAAGAACGTATAGCGAGCTCGTACTCGAAGCTCTTCCCAGTCCCATTCTTTCGCCCTCCGAAAGGTACAACCGAGCAAGCTCATTGAAGTCTGGCGTTGCTCGAGGCCGCTTTCAATATGCGCTTCTCCACCACATTCAAGACTTCGCAAGGCTTCTGCTTCCTGTCGATAGAGACACCGAGCTGAGGCGTGTTCAACACAATCGCGGCGAAGTCGCGCGGATGAACCGAGATCTCGGACAGTAGCCAGAATCGGGCCCTTTAGTGAGGAATGGTCCACTTGGTAAAACTTCTGCATCAGATGACGTCGGAGGCATTGGAGGCGACGACCTTTCTCAAGCCAAAACTCGTGCTGGTGCTGTAGCTTGGTGTAGAAAGTTCTACCATCAGCTCATACAGTTTGTTGATCTCTTCACACGCGCGCTGGACGTCATCGGATTTGTCTATCGCAGGAGTCGTGGGGTCTCTCAACCAAGCAAATTCCTTCGCTAGAGATTTAGTGGTCACTGCTCTGTTTCCTTGTTAGCTCTTGGAATCGAAGGTAAGTCCACCAGGACAAGTAGGACTAGCATTCCGTTCTTGTTTTCTTCCCTTTTTTCTCGGACATCTTTGCAGCATTCCCTGTTCTACTCCCATACAAGAGATGTTGAACCTTAGCTTCGGTGCCCTTCCGATTGTTTTGGGGAGGGAAGTAAGCGTTGAACTGGTCTTGTTGCAAGGGAATCTGCCGCGACTACGCTCGATCCTTGGTCATATCCCGCGCCTGCCTCCCGTCGCCGTTTTTCAGAGAGATGTTTTCTCCAACGAAGCGGGGCCGCTGATACAATACCCGATTCCCATGCTTCACCGCGATTTGTGCAACCGTTTCCTTGGTGTTGAATATAGGCGTATCCAGATCCGATAGGTTGTCCCCCACAAGACGAATCATCACAATGTCATTGTAGCCCTTGCTCGCAGCACTGTGAACAGCCGTGGTATTCGGAAGAAAATCCCGGGAATCCATCAACTCCTTTTGTTGTGATTTCTCCCGACAATGCGTCGTCGGCTGGTTGAAAAGTGCGCCAAGATTGATCCTCCATTCGGCAAGATTAGCATCATGAGCGAGGCCAGCAGCTTCGTGATGAAGCAACATACAGAGACCATTTCGGTTTGCCTTTGTGCGCGCTATTGTCAAGCTCAGGAGCTGCGGGTCGTTCTTGATCTCAGCCTTCAAATGATCGAGGTTGCGTCCTGAAAGACGGCCGGGACGTTTTTTCAAGTAGACGCATCAGGTCCGTAAATATTGCTCGCGCTTTTCATGTTCAGTCTTGACTTTGAATGACACTGTGTCATACTCCTTGGTGACGAAGTCTGGGTTTGACGGAAACGTGAAATACTTGCGCTCGATCTCGGCACTTGGAATTGCAAATTAGGTGCTGGCTTCCCACGAGCGACGAAATGGCTGTGGGCAGCGTGTCCAAGTCAAGTGGCCCATCCGATTGCAGGGCGGTAAAAGCGGGGACGTCACTGCGTTCTTGAGGGCATCACAAATGCTTTCCTTCGTAGCCTGGTCGAACTTCACCTCGCGAATGTAGTCATCGTAGACCTGCCGTTGGTCCAACGCGTCGCAAAGTTCCGAGAAAAATCAACGATATCATACACAATCGCCCCCATATCTCGAGATTGCTCTCGTGTGTTGAACAACTCTGCCGAACACTTTCCCCCAGCATTGTACAGTGTCTTCGTCAGACTCGCACTTCTGAGACAAGTACCGCCATTTTGCTCAAGAAATCGTCAAATCTTCAACGTGTTGTGAAGTCCAAGCCTTCTCTTATCAACAAGCCAATCCTGTCCAGGGGAAACTACACCAGTAGCACGGTACCTCGAATGGTCTAGGTACGTGCTGTCGTAAACTCCACGAACCACTGCAGCCCTCGATGGGATGAAAATTACATGCTCGCCAAAATATCTTCGACCATTGGAATTGGCTTGACAAATGCTTGGTCCACCAGAGCATTGTACAGATGCCCGAACGCGCGAAATATCGGAATGTTAGGCAGAATGTCGTGTCCTGTGCGGATGTAGCCCAACTGGTGGTCCAGCATTTCAAAGCCGGCGATGATTGGGCTCACGCCAGCGTAAAAATCATACACACCCTTCAGTAGTTCCCCCAGCTCCAGCATAAAGGTCACCAAGTCGAGCAGTAAATCGTCTGCAACGGCCTCGGCACGCAATCGTTTCAGCGCCGTTTTGACGCTTGTCGGCGTTTTAACGTTCAGGGCGAAGGCGTCTTCATGCGGGAAATACCCGTTTTCACTTGTTTCTCCTCCATTTCGAACTTGAAGACAGGGATAGAGGCCATTGGAACCTGTGCGCTCGAGCCGGCAGATGTGAGGTGGGGCAACATGGTGACAAAATGTTGGTGAGTCATTACGATAGCTTCAATATTTGTTTAGTTAAATTAGGTAAATGAAAGGGTTTTCTGGCGGGAAACCTGATAAGAGGAAGGTAAAAGGCAGCGGCGACCGATATGAAAGACTTTTGGAGAGACCATCCCCATTGCAACAGATATTCGTGGGGTTCGATCCTGAGATTGCAGTAAACCGCACTCATTTACCACCTAGCCAGACCCACTGGGAGTGGCTTGCCTATGCATTTTGGAGCAACACTTCAAATTTATCGGCGCCAGCGGTGCGGATTTTATTCATGAGCTTCACTGAGAACGATGTAGCTGCAGTCAGGCGTGTCTTTGGGAAACAACTATCCGCAGCCAGCGCAGCAACGCACGGAAACCACGTAATTCGGTTTCGCCAATATCAGCGCAGGGACGACTGAGTAACTTTGCTCCCAATCCTTTGGCGAGTCTGCTCTTGTGTTCTCGAGGGGTTGCCGGTGCCGCGCACTCTATGACCCGAGCAAAAACAAATCTCTAGTCGATGTCGTTGTCCCGGGTAATGGCATTTTTAAGCTTGATATTGGGGACGGTGTGAACACCTTCGCCTGCGATTCCGTCGTGGACCCTTTGCTTCGTGCAACATGAGATCGGGGAATTCAGGGTTTGGAATCGGTTCTTTCAGATGTCGAGAGTGGTCGTGCGATCATCGATTTGTTGGCGCTAGTGGGTGGAAACGTGGCTATTTTATGGATAGACAACACGGGAGGTAGCAAGATTGCTCTCAGTTTAAGCGCGTTGGCTGTTTCCTGCCCCACGTATAAGTTCTCGGCATTAGCGGTATCAACGTCTGTGCAGTTGATAACGACGACGCACTGCTCCGTTGGAGTATTCAGGAGTTGTTCGTGCGTGACTCGGATGAAATAGTTGGTTTGGCAAATTTACTGTCAGAATCTGGATGTAGGATGTCGCGAGAGCTAGCGTGGCTCAAAATTACTGGGACGCTACGTGGTCGTCCAGTACGCCAGGAGTACGTTCAAGCACTGAAAGCGCACGATGGAGAATTTCTGGCTGTCGTTCGGAAAAAAAATCCCCAAGGACTGCAAGGCCGCGATGATCAGCGTAGTACGGCCAAGGAGAACATCTTGTCTGTGTTTCAAGGAATTTACTCGTTGTCGCAGAGCACTTTGCAACTTGGACGATAACGTCTTAAGCCTGATCTTCCAGTTTGCTGCGACACCAGAGCAACGATCCGTCCGTTTTCCTAATTAATAAGATTACCGATCTACCCTGGGCAAAAACTGTTTTTGCCAAAACCATCAGCTGTATTCGTTTTGAAATTCCTGGAAGTGCT
>JAHWLF010000213.1:0-17771 GCA_024679295.1 Phytophthora parvispora
TTATTGGGCTGTACGTACTACTCACGTAGCACTTCCAGGAAAAAGTATTTGTACAATTTTACTACTAATATTTAAATAACAGCACAAAACTCCTTGGCTTAATGACACATTCCATAGTGTAATGAACTGGCACGTGCTGGGCATGGCTTATACAGCTGCACCCCGCTGGTTTGCCAAAATTACGCGAGATTTGCGCAATTCCGTTAAGAACCGGCATCCATAAATGTTTTTCCCACACGTTTGGATGCACATAATAGACAGAACCCACGCAACAGTCCTACCAGAATTTTTTTGTAGATATACCAGAACAAAGTGGGTCATCGAGCATTTCATATACATGTATTAAGTAAATTGACACAAGCAGTTGCTGAGAGCGCAAAATGGGTAAGATTCGTAAATGAAGGGTCGATGA
The DNA here is from genome assembly GCA_024679295.1 of Phytophthora parvispora. Taxonomy (NCBI): domain Eukaryota; phylum Oomycota; class Peronosporomycetes; order Peronosporales; family Peronosporaceae; genus Phytophthora; species Phytophthora parvispora. Next base: position 413 of record JAHWLF010000213.1, read on the forward strand.
ACTTAACGTACGGGCTTGACCCCAAGAAATAATACACGAGTTAGAATAAACGAGACAGCGTCAAACAACATGTTTCACCGATATTAAGTGCGACGTTTGCATCAGAGATACCACTGAAAAGAGATGCATCTTGCGGTCATTTGAGCTCTTCAGCACAGCATAAAGAATATGTTGTCCTCCGAAAAAAATCTCCCTTTTGTCTTCCTTAAAAATCTTCATATGATTGGAAACGCTGCGGTTTAACGAAGCAATCGAATACAAGTGTTATTGATGCCCTCCTTCGTTGTTGGCAGGTTGATCTGCTATTTGAAAACTCTCTTCGGCTTTGAAACTTTCGCTCTTCAGGTGATTGAACGTTGAAAGTGAAATTCTACTGACAAGGTAAGTACCTGGAAACCGATCTGTTGAGTCCGTATCAGTGCGAGCTGCCATCTCACTTCGTTGCGTTCCATTTCGATGAACTCACCTGTGTGGTCATTCGGTGGTTGAAAGGGCAAGAACGTTTCACTGAGGACTCATATTCATGAAGTACTTGTAGTAGTTTGTAAGCGCTTACCCAGACATCTCCGAAACATACAGAAACACTGTTCGCCCAGCTACACTATTGAAACCGATTAAGAAACTTATCATGGCGATATTCGGGCATTTGTAATTAATTCAGTTCTATCATAATTATTTACTCCTTCACTAACTCACTAACTCACTACACAACGAACGTCAACTCTCCCTCCCTCTACACTATAAACTAAAATCAACTCACATTGAGCTTCGCGGTAAGCTGTAAATTACCGCCCTGAGTCGCTCGAGGCACCCACAACAGCAGTGAACCGCCGCCAGTGCCAGGAAGGCCCAGGAATCCGGGACGCCATCGATCCAGATACAGCGTCTTGCCTCCCAGTATGGTCACATTCGACTTCCAAGCCACACTTTTACCAGCCGGCACCGATACTTCGTCGACCTTGCTGCCACCTGACTTAATATTGACAGTCACGTCCTCGGTGTCAGAGCTCTCGAACGTGATGGTGACCGTGCCATCGCCAACCTTGGTCCAGTTGCCAGCGCTGTTATTGAAAGCCTTCTTCACCGTCTTTAGGCCCAGCGCTTCTTTAGCAGTTCCATCGTCGATTTCACCGATAAACTGTGTAGGTCCACAAATGGTCTGGAAGAACTCGGAAATCGCACCACCGATATTCTTTCGTTCCCAAACGGCGTAAAACGTTGCTACTTTGTCAGCAATTTTGTACGCGTACTGCTCAGCCGTCAGAAGTGTGCCATTCGTACTGGTTCCCGAACTGATCAGATCGTCCATTACGGCCCCGATACCCTTCCGAAGCGTATCCCGAGTCTTGTATGCTGTAGACTCGTCAGATTCGGCGATAAGCTCCTCCATGCAGTTGTTCGTCACGGTTGGAATGTCATACAGCGCGAGGTTCGACTTGCTCATCGCTGCTCGGATGTCATCCTCGGAGATGCTCGGGTTCTGTCGACGCATTTCTGCTACAGTCATCCACGTTCGATCCAACAAGCGTTTCATGTCGTAGCCGCATGTGTTATTGGATTTCAGGGCCGACTCCAAAGACGTAATGTCCGTGCTTTTCAGCGACGTAATAGTCTCGCCCAGCGTGATATTCTTCATGAAGGTCGTGAAGGAAGCCCAGCTCGAAACGATAGCGGCACCATTTGCTAGGATCTCTTTCAGAGCGAGCTCAGCAGTGTTCAGAACTCTATCTGCGAACTTAATTTGCTCATCCACCTTAATTCCAAGGCATGCAGCAATCGTCACCGGGACGTCAAAGACCACGTTGTCGGTCTGGTAGAGCATTGTCAGCAGCTTGTCCTGAGCGGTCTGTGGGTCCGACACTTCAACGGTGCGGATATACTTCGACAAGGATTTCACTAGCCCCATCATCTCCTTGCCACACTTGAACGCAATCTGAATACCCTTGGCCATCAGCTTGAACTCGCCGTACAAGTTATACGTCGCCACAGAGAAGACTGCCTGAGCAACGGATGCCACCTTGCTTACGACTTCAAGCGCGCAGTCATCGTTCTGTCGGATGCACTCCACTCCACACTGAACAGGGTATGCATATGGGCACTGCGCCCAGCACGTCCCAAGCTTGTCGTTGAACCCCAGCGGGCAGGTCTTGGCAATGTGGGACTCACGGTAGCACGCAGTGTCGGCGGCGGTGCCGAGTGCGGAGCCAATCCAGTTCTTGTACGTGGACTTGACCGTGCTGGTGGCATTGAGGGCATTGCCGATAGTAAATCCCATGTTGGTCGGGGATACGGATGAGTCGCTGTCGTCGTCGCTGTCGGAGGAATCGCTAGTGTCATCTTGGCTGTCCACAGATTCGTCGTCGCTGTCCTCATCGAGTGTCGATCTGAAGGTTATCGTTGCGTCCGAGACGGAGGCAGTGCCATTTACAGTGAATTTGGCAGCAGCCACTATAGCAACCGGCGTGGCCACCGCGCTTGTGTTGAAAGTGTACGACTGCGAAGGCGCGCAAAACACCGCCGCGAAAATGAAAGCCAATACCAGAACTATCCTGGTCATCTCGAGCCCTGCGAGAGCGCCTGTGGAGGCGAGCGCCGCAAAATTAAGAATGCCGTTTAACCAAACCGCCAGAACTCCTAGCTAAACGCCTTTTTTACGAGCGTGCTTGGCTGGACCATCATGCCGTGTGGTGACCGTCTCAACCCCGAAAGATTCGTGTTGGTCGAGGCCACCGTCGTCCAGACAGCAACCGCAACTTCAGCCTTGTATCGAATCTATATTTCCGGCGCAACGACGAATCTAGGCTCGCAAAGCCGCGACCTCCAGTGAACACGGAGCTGCAAGACGGACGGCGACGGGCGCTCTACCAGTCGTTGCAGTCGGAGACCGCCTTGAGGACTACATTCGGAGTTCAATGCACTTGGCCAGATGGCCAATGCAAGTATCGCACCGCTCGGCAAGTGTGAGCGAGGCTGTCCTCGGGATTCAGTTGGCCCGCGCTAATGCTTGCTACGAATCTGCAGCCACCGCATTGCATGACGTGGAAGCTTGCGCTGGCCAGGGTTGGGATGCTATGCAGGATTGGCGCGCCATAGATGAGGCCTCTGTCATAGCTCGACCAGCGTTACTAGCGCGGTGCTGAGGCGATTTGCAACGATTGTAGATTCGAGGTCGAAGTTGCAGTGGTCCAGCTTCAATCGATTGTTCTGCTTCCTTGGTGGAAAACGTGAAGTGCACGACTTCCGAATTCCACTTCGCTTGCTTTTGCTCCTCGAACTGGACGAATTTTAGTATGTTGGCGATTCTAATTTTCACGTACAGTATCACGATTGATGGAGTGATCCACCGCTGTTGGTAGAACTCGAGGTACGTGCACATGTACCTGTTGCAGTCTCGCGGGCCTATTAGGTGAGACGGGTAAAAACATCGACAGACCGTCTCAAAATTATCAGCCACACCGCGATTTAGCGTTAGGATCAGAGCAAACGAATCTACGTTGCATCTTACGATATCGCTAAAGGCCAACACCCCCGAACTGCTGGACTGGCGGCAAATTCCAGACCGCGGCCGACCTCTTCGTGCGATATGATGTGATACCGTTGACTCGAACGCGGCGAGAGTCCCGCTCGAATGGATGAAAGCAAGCAAGCATCCATGGCATGGACCATGCTGCCTGCCAGCCTTGCACACGACACCATGGCGCAGCTGAACGATACCTCCACATTGGTGCTGGCTCAAACGGATTCCCACGCGAAGACACGTCAAGGACAGGTCACCTAAGCTTTTGCTTGGACGCAGCAGCCCTGCTTTTGAGCGCGCTCAAAAATTCCCGTCGCGATTGCTCGTCGCTGTAGTGGCTGGACCTCGTGCTGTTGTTGCAGTCATCGCGCTGAGCGTGCTCAAGTGACGTTGTACCGCCATTCGCGGCGCTGTCCTCACCACCTTCGTCAAAGTTGCCCGATTGGTCGTACGACAGTGCACCCATTTCATGAGCAAGAAGAAATTCTCGGATCCCGGCAATTTGGCTGCGTTCTCGTGAAAATGTTGCTGGTTGTGCTAGCCCCGGTCTACCAGCGTTCTCGAACGCGCGCTTAAACCTCTTAGACGAGCGAGGTAACGCCAGCGACTCTTTTTCAACTCCAGCGCCACCAGCAGCAGCTGCAGAATCTACAACTGTAATCACCGGAACCAGAGCTGTCTTGTGCGGGAAGTAGTTGCAATTCTCAGGAACTCCCACCTGCGCCTCCGTGACTGCTACACGGCACCCTGGACGCTGAAGGTCCACTTTCCGGGCCAAATACCCAGACACCCGAGCTCCATTCGCACAGTGCTTCAGCACAACGTCCAGAAAGTCGTGCCACCGCGAGCTACACACAATTTTCGCACAAACCCCTTAGTGCGCCATATTCCCCCTTTCCACTCAGCTTCCGCTCCATCGACTCACCGCCGTCCACTGCCTCCTCCTTCACTCGTATGAAGGTCCCCGGATTCCAGCTCCGGGAGCGGGTAATCGTCGAAGAAAACGCAGTCGAACTGGCCCAGTGTCGGCAACTGCTTCTGCCACGTGCCAGCCACAATCTCCACTCCACTGTGCGCTGCTGCGAACTGTCCGGCGCGTTGCAGCGTCTCCTGGTCGCATTCGATGATCGTGTGGCTCCTGGGGCGGAATGTCTGGATGTGAGACGCCGAGTAGGCCAGCCCGAAGCCGATCTCCAGCACGCGGTCCGAGGGCTGGATGCCCAGCGCCTCCACACATAGCTCCATGTACTGCTTTTCCCACTGCATCATCACCTGCTGCCCCCGCGAGCTCCAGAGCACTTCTTGCCCGAGCTCGTCGAGCCCATGGACGTTGCCCCTGGTCGTCATCTCTAACAGTGGACGTTAAAAATAGTATTTTGTTTAGCGGGTACTTTAGAAAATTATTCGCGCTCAACTCACGTTTAACACCGCGGTGAGCTGCAAGTTGCCACCTTGAGTCGATCGAGGCACCCACAGCAGCAGCGAACCACCCCCAGTACCAGGAAGACCCAGGAACCCGGGACGCCACCGATCCAAGTACAACGTCTTGCCTCCCAGTGTCGTCACATTGGACTTCCACGTCACCGTTTTGCCCGCTGGAACGTCCACTTCGTCGATTTTGTCTCCACCAGACTTGATGTTCACCGTCACGTCTTCAGTATCGGCACTCTTGAACGTGATCGTGACGCTGCCATCGCCAACCTTAGTCCAAGTGCCGTCGCTGCTATTGAACGCATCCTGCACGATGGACATACCCAAGGCCTTTTTCGCATTGCCGTCGTCGATTTCCCCAATGTATGCTGTTGGGCCGCAGATTGGCTGCAAGTACTCGGAAATCGTGCTGGCAACTCCCCAAAGATCCCACACAGCGTAAAACGTTGCGGCCTTGTCCGCAACCTTGAACGCATATTCTTCGGCGGTGAGGAATGTGCCGTTGCTGCTCGTCCCCGAACTGACCAGATCGTCGACGATTCCACCAAAAGTCTTCCGCAGCATGTCACGCGTGGCATACGCCGTCGACTCGTCCGATTCCGCTATTAGTTCATCCATGCAATTATTCGTCACGGTGGGGATGTCGTTGAGCACGAGGCTCGACTTGCTCATCGCGAAGCGAATGCCATCCTCCGAGATGGAAGGGTCGTGCCGGCGCATCGCCACCGCAGTCATCCACGTGCGATCGAGCAGGCGCTTCATGTCGTAGCCGCAAGTGGAATTGGATTCCAAGGCAGACTTCAAAGACGTAATGTCCGTCTCATTTAGTGAGGTAAGCGAGTCGCCCAACGTGATATTCTCCATAAAGGCCGTGAATGAGTCCCAACTGGAAACGATGGAGTCGCTGTTAGCCATGACTTCTTTTAGCGTGAGTTCGGTAGTCGAGAGTACTCGTTTGGCAAATTTGACGCTGTCATCGACTTTGATCCCGAGACAATCAGCAACAGCAACGGGTAAGTCGAAAATGACGTTGTCGGACTGGTAGAGGATTGCGAGCACCTTGGCTTGTGAGGTTTGTGGGTCTGATACCTTGATCGAACGGATGTACTTGGCCAACGATTTGGCCAAACCAATCATATCCCTGGTGCATTTTACTGCCACTTGGATGCCTTTCGCGAGCAGCTTGAAATCACCATACAACCCAAGCGTGGCGAAGGATAACGCCGATTGAGCCACGACGGAAATCTTGCTCACGACCGCGAGTGCGCAGTCATCGTTCTGCCGAATGCATTCTAACCCGCACTCGACAGGATACGAGTACGGGCACTGAGCCCAACACGTTCCGAGCCTGCTATTGAATCCGAGTGGGCAATTCTTCGCGATGTGGGCTTCACGATAACATGCTGTCGTTGACGAAGTGTCCAGTGCAGTTCCAACCCAGTTAGTATAGGTGGATTGGATCGTGCTAGTAGCCTTAATCTTGCCACCAACTGTAAACACTGCTGAAGATGAAGATGAAGACGACGTCGGCCGGCCCACTGCATCGACGCTGCCAGAAGAATCATCCTCGGTGCCGCTGCCTTCGGTGTCGTTGTCCAAAATCCGAGAAGTCACGGAGGCAACATATTCTTCACCACTGCTGCTCCTGGTTTCCAAGGCATCAATTGTAGTCACGTTGACACCGACAGCCTTGGGGAGTAGCGTTGCCGTATGGGTAGGCATATCACCAAATGTATATGTCTTCGACGAAACCCTGCTACTTGTTACTGCAGCAAAGACGACGAGCACCGACATCATTCTGATCATTTTGCTCAATGTGCTGCAAGATCAGACCAATGTGATTCGCAAGATAAAACAAGAACTGGCAAAATCAAAGAAAGCATCTCAACTGGGGCGGCAGTTGGATTTCGTTTTGACGAGCATTGATCCCCCGTGGTTTCTGCGGGCGTACACCGTCTCAGTTTGACCAGATCGAATCTTTTTCGGTGTTACAACGAATCTCTTCAACAAAACGAGAATCACAGATAGTACATGAACTGAGTGCTGCCAGACGCTTACCCACGACAACGAATGCTAGTGGTTTCAGCTTGATCAACCAGGTCGAGACTTCGGGCTTCTACATGGGCAGCTGTCCAATGCAAAAAATCCCACAGAAGACCAGCAATCTGTCTCCACCATTCACTTGGGTAGCAGGTTTCGCTTGCTGAGAATCTACCGCCCGCGAGCGTCATTACGCTAAGTGATGTGCTGGTCGTTAGTGGTAATAGAGACGACTAGCGTCGCTGTGTTGCTTGCCAATTGATGTTCTGCAATGCCACAGTAGAGTCAGTCTGCTGATACCAGGCCGCGTGCGTGTACGGTAGTCGTACCCGTGATCAACCGACGATTTGCCTTGGTCGCTCACGATAGACCCCTGGTTTTGACTACGGTAGTATTGTGCTTCGCCGTAGACTACGCTGGCTAGCAGCAAAAACTACAGCATACAACTTCAGTAGTACATACTTTTTATCCGGAAATGGTAAAACAACAGCAGCCCCATCAAGATGTTTTGACCCGAGGTGATGGGCCTGTTTTCAGTAGTACACACGTGAATTTTCAGTAGTAGATGGGAAAAGATGTTGAACCTTTTCCATTAGTCGTTGTGGTGCATCGTGTACTCTAGCCATGGAACTACATGTAGTATTTATTATACATGTACTTATAGTGTATTCCATGTTCATGTCACTAAGCATACCTATTGTCGAGATACAGATACTTTATCGCCACTATACGATACTTTTAGCATTTTTGTAGCACTTTATCCTCCTGTGCTTTATAGCTTACTTCTATTTTACACTTCTGCTCGCGATTTAGCGGCAAAACTGTCAGTATGAACCACAAAAAGAGAGTCCTTACTTAACCTAACTAACATTCAGCATTGCTGTGAGCTGCAAGTTGCCACCTTGAGTCGATCGAGGCACCCACAGCAACAGCGAACCACCCCCAGTACCAGGAAGACCCAGGAATCCAGGACGCCACCGATCCAAGTACAACGTCTTGCCTCCCAGTGTCGTCACATTGGACTTCCACGTCACCGTTTTGCCCGCTGGAACGTCCACTTCGTCGATTTTGTCTCCACCAGACTTGATGTTCACCGTCACGTCTTCAGTATCGACACTCTTGAACGTGATCGTGACGCTGCCATCACCAATTCTTCTCCACAAACCTTCACTCTTGTTGAAAGCACGCTGAACAGTGGTCATGGCTAGCGCCTTCTTCACATCGCCGTCGTCAATTTCTCCGACATATTCGGTGGGGCCACAAATGGGCTGGAGATACTCAGAAATGACACCGCCGACAGCCCACATATCCCAAATGGCGTAGAATCCTGCGGCCTTGTCAGCAACCTTGAACGCGTACTCTTCAGCCTTGAGGAAAGTACCGTTACTACTTGTCCCCGAGCTGATCAGATCCTCCACAATGCTTCCGAAAGTCTTCCTCAGCGTATCCCGCGTCGCGTACGCTTTTTTCTCGTTTGATCCTGCGATGAGATCGCCCATGCAGTTGTTTGTCGCGACAGGAATGTCGTTGAGCACGAGATTCTCGCGACGCGAATGTCGTTCTCAGACATCGTCGGGTTTTGCTTGCGAAATTCGGCAATGGTGCTCATCGCGACGCGAATGTCGTTCTCAGACATCGTCGGGTTTTGCTTGCGAAATTCGGCAATGGTCATCCACGTGCGGTCCAGCAATCGCTTCATGTCGTAGCCGCAAGTTGAGTTAGATTCTAGCGAAGTCTTCAACGACGTGATTTCAGTCTTGTCCAGGGACGCGACAGACTCGTTCATCGCTACATTTTTCAGGAAACTGGTGAAATTTCCCCAAGTGGAAACAATTTCGTCGGGGCGCTTCATTACCTCCCTCAGCACCAACTCGGCTGTGGTGACGATTCTATCAGCAAGCTTGACTTCTTCCGGCACCTTTTTTCCGAGGCAGTACCTGACTGCTACTGGGATGTCGATAACGATATTGTCCGTCTGATAGAGAATCGCCAGTAGCTTTTCTTGCGAAGTCTCGGGATCAGACACTTTGACATAGCGGATGTACTTGATCAGCGACTTGGTCAAACCCAGCCACGCTTTGACACACTTGAACGCTCTCTGGAATCCCTTCGCCAACTCCCAGAATTTGAAGAACACACCCATTGTAGTGTAGGACATCATAGCCTGGGTCACCGCAAACACTTTGGTTGCAACTTCCAGCGCACAATCGTCGTTCTGTCGGATGCACTCCATTCCACACTTGATAGGGTAGGAATACGGGCATTGGGCCCAGCATGCCCCAAGCTTGTAATCGTATCCCATAGGGCAGTTCTTCGTAATATGGGTCTTGCGATAGCAAGCTGACGAAAATGAAATGTCGACATCGGTCCCCAGCCCCACCCAATTTGTGTAAATGGACTCGATCGTGCTGGTGGCATTGACTACACTGCCAATCGCGAACTGTGCCGCCGTGGAACCCGAAGACACAGCTGAACCACTCGATGCGACCAAAGAGGTGTCGTCGCTGCTGTCTGACGAATCATCGCGATCATTGTCTCGATTGGAATCCCTGTCGCCGCTTGATGCCGCGGATGACAGCGCGGTTTGTACGACGCTGTCAACGCTGTCCGAGGAGTCGGTATCATTGCTGTCGTCAGAGTCATCTCCGCCGCTGGAAGATTTGGCAGGAGACACGGTTGTTTTCAGTACTCCGGCGTCCGTGATGTTGTCGTCTGCAGGCGCCACCGTAGCCAGTGGGTTGGACGTTATGGGCCAGCCGCCAAATGTCAGGATCTTGGCCGAGGAGATCCCAGCGAAGATGGCTGCGAAGACGGCAAACAGTACAACCAGCCTGGACATCCTGCTGAGTCTCGCGTGCGCGAGGAAGCTTGTTGAGCCTCGAATGTGGCGAAACGAAGAGTGAGATTGTCGCGGGTGGAAACCCTGCTCCCCATACTTTCTTTGTTGCGAGGGCTGCTGGCTCGGCCGGTCTTCCTCTATGATCAACACCAATCTTGGGCTTGTCGATGAAGTAAGCAGCGACGGGGTGTCGATCGGCCCGATTTCACCAGATAAGCATACTTACCGTGTTGTAAATCAATTCCGGTGGACATGTCCCCTGTGCAAGCGATACAACATTGTACGGCTTCAACAATACCACGGCGGCAAAGTCTTCCAATCATCTTGGTAGGATTTAATAGACACCAGCCGCTGGTGCTCGTCTGGTAAGCACAGCTCTGTTCTCGAGCTTCCGCGTAGCCATCTGTAGGAGCAACTAAAAATCTGCACGAGCCCACGCCGTGCTCGTCACAAAGGCTGCTGGCCCCTCCTCCAACCACCACCGCTTGCTTGGCAATATCTCTGTTGCAACGCAGCGAGAGACACCACATCTTGTGACGTGGAGGCACACAGGATGCAGAAGGGGATCGGCGCTGGCCGTTCTCAATGAACGATGAGACGCAAAGTGGGGCCAGAGATTAGCTCGCGGTCGTAATTCGCGACTTGCGAGGCGCGGGTCACCAGTGGTTTTGCGACTGCTGCAAAGCTACGTGGTGTAGTTGTGCGACGTCCGGGGGCGATTTGCGCTGACCTTTCCGCTGTTCGATAGCCGGCGCGACTCCCGAAGATGGACATGTGCACGAGGTCAAGGGAAACTTACAGCACTCGGGCTCAGTTACTGTACATGTACCACCACACCTACCATCACAATGTATGACGAAGCTGCAGCGCCGAATATATGAGGGCGGTACCCAAGCATCAGCAAGGATGACATTTTTGTCCGTTTGTCCTGTAGTTCACTCGTGCAAATTCTGGCCGCTCCTGGTCTTTGAGACCGCGTCGCGGCCGAGAATCTTGGCCCGAGATCACGTGGACCCTTCGTCTTTCCTTGTGACGGGCAGTACTGTACACCCAACACGGCGAGTGGCAAGCACGGGGCCGTCGCCAGTTTGGCAAGCTCTCCTTGCACACTGCAACTTGCAGTCGCGCGCAGCATTAGAGGAGAGCCACACGAACGTTTGCTTTTTAAGGGCGGCAATTACTTGTGGCCTTCATGTTCCGTAGCGCAAAGTAAGTGGCTGGACGAATACTATCTTCGTAGCTTCCTGTAATGGTACTAACTCCAGCGTTCCGGTGATCGTGTTGGTCGAATTCGATTGCTTCAGCGACAGTTGGCCATAAGCTGGGTTTATATGGTCTACTGTCGCTGAAGCAATCGAATTCTATTTGAACTCACACCACAATATAAAAGTCGGGTTATGTGGCGATGTGCGCGGATAATTCGTCGCGCTACAATAGAATGCTTACCTTGTTGCTTATCATCGCTTGGAGAACGATGGCCAAACTACCGTAGTCTACTAGCTCGGTGCATCCCTTAACTAAGAACATGAATGTGCTGGGTGCTAAGAGTCCCGAATAGTTTGACGGAATGGCTTTCTCGAGCTCCAAGTAGCAGTGTCACCCACATACTATTCTCTATCATATTATTAATATTTCAGAAAAGTAGTGGATCAGGTGTGTATTTTCTTTATGGTAAGGACGTATTAATATATAAAACCTATGTACATGTAATCGGGTGAAATCATATGAAAGCCCAAACTCCAAAAGCTCATAAGTACCCGAACAGAGCCCGCCGTGAAAAGAATGTCTTTATTGAAAAAATAGCAATGAACACGTACAAGTAAACCCGGGATTGGCGATTTTTTACATCGATGCAGTATCGTCATTTCAGCTTACCTTTGAGTTAATAAAAGGTGATTCATTATATAACACATTTATCACAAAATACCATTTTTAAAAGGTACTTTAAAAAATATAGAGCAGACAACAATTATCAATTTAAATATTGCGATCACTCCCAATATTTTTCCAATTATTTTAATTGTTGTAGTTTTGAGACAGAATTCAATAGTTGTTATAGTTCGAATCCTGACACTTTACTCTGTACTACGATCAGGTTGTGCAAAACTGACTATCGATACTGGCATCGGAAGGGCTCTATACTGTAGTCGAAAAGCGTGATCTACAAAACTTCATGGATAACTCATTCAGGCAAAATACAGCATATAACTATATTGTTACTGCATCATTGATGAAAACTGCTAAATACAAACAGGCAAACGAGTGAAAATCAGTATACTAGAAGTACGGCATTGTAGCTCAGTCCTGAACAAGAACGCTTGATCGTGACGCTTGTCAACTCAGAACAAGGGGGCTGGTTAAAGCTGTTTTTAAAAAAGTATAACTCTCGCGAGAGTACCAACTGATTCTTCACGTCATGCCATTAGCATGCCACAACCGAGTTATTCGTTTTCTCAACCCTTTCAAATCTGCCTTTCAAAACCATCACTTGACTACAGTATATGTTCCCTGCTGCATTTCTAGCTGAACAAGTGGAAAACAAACGAAGGCACCCTTAACAGGCACCGTCTTCGAGTTTCTGACGTATATGATCAACAAATATGCATGGTATGTTGAACTTTCGGGCAAAGAGTCAAAACCGAATTGATCACCATTTCTGGCAATGCGTACTATAGTATATTTATCACTGTAATTCATTTATACGGTACCTCTATCACAAACAAACACTCAACTCACATTCAACATCGCAGTCAATTTCAGGCTACCTCCTTGAGTAGATCGGGGCACCCACAACAGCAGCGAACCACCTCCAGTACCAGGAAGACCCAGAAATCCGGGACGCCATCGGTCCAAGTACAGCGTTTTTCCTCCCAGCGTCGCCACATTCGACTTCCACGTCACTGTTTTCCCAGCTGGAACGTCCACTTCGTCAATTTTGTCGCCGCCGGATTTAATATTCACGGTCACATCTTTTGTATCGATGCTCTCGAAGGTAATATCCACAGTACCATCGCCAACTCTCGTCCACACGCCCTCACTGTTATTGAAAGCACCCTTGACGATCGACATGCCCAGTGCTTTCTCCGCATCGCCGTCGTCGATTTCCCCAATGAACTCCGTTGGCCCGCAAATCGGTTGAAAGTACTCGGAAATTGCCCCCGTGACTGACCACGGATCCCAAATAGCGTAGAACGAAAAAGCTTTGTCGGTAATCTTGAGCGCATATTCTCCTGCGCTGAGGTACGTTCCATTACTGCTCGTCCCAGAGCTGATAAGGTCATCCACAATGCCTCCAAATGTTTTACGAAGCACATCTCGGGTGGAATAAGCGGTTTTCTCATCCGATTGAGCTATCAACTCGCTCATGCAGTTATTGGTTGCAACAGGGATGTCGTTGAGCACGAGATTCGACTTACTCATAACAATACGAATATCGTCCTCAGACATGTCGGGGTTGTGCTTGCGAAATTCCGCAATGGTTATCCACGTCCGATCCAGCAGTCGCTTCATGTCATAGCCGCACGTGGAATTTGACTCCAGTGCAGACTTTAGCGATGTGATGTCAGTCGAGTTCAAGGAGGCAATGGAATCGCCAAGCGTAATGTTTTTCATGAAGCTGGTGAACTTGTCCCAGCTAGAAACGATGGTAGCGCCATTTGCAATGACTTCCTTCAGCACATACTCCGCAGTCATCAGTACACTATCTGCGAGCTTGACGTTGTCCGACACAGAATTTCCGATGCAGTATGCGACTGCGATGGGAATATCGATGACAACGTTGTCTGTTTGGTACAGCATCGCCAGCAGCTTGTCCTGGGGAGTCTGTGGGTCAGTTACTTCAATATTGCGAACATACTTGGCCAGCGACTTGATCAATCCCATCATGTACTTGGCGCACTTAATAGCCACTTGAACACCTCTCGCCAACTTCGCCAACTTTCCAAATACGTCGTACGTGATGAGAGATAGAGTCGTTTGAGCCAAAGCCGCCACTTTCGTGACAATTTCGAGCGCACAATCATCGTTTTGACGAATGCACTCCAGCCCACACTCGACAGGGTACGCATACGGACACTGTGCCCAACATGTTCCAAGCTTGCCTTCGAATCCCAACGGACATGTCTTGGCGATGTGAGCTTCTCGATAGCAGGCTGTGGCAAATGAAGTATCGAGGGCTGAGCCTACCCAATTCCTGTAGGTGGCCTGAATTGTGCTGGTGGCATTGATCGCGCTTCCAATCGTTAGTGCCGCATCCACGGACGTTGACAGAGCTTTTGATAGCGATGACCCGTGGCCGCTTCCACTTCGTCCGGAGATGCTATCGTTGCTTTCGTCTGAGTCATCAATGCTGTCTGAAGAGTCCAACGAAGGCATGTCGTTCGCGATGCTGGCTGTTGAGGTATCATCGCCGCTGTCCAAGGAATCTAAAGAGTCATCGTCGCTGCTTGCTCGCTCCAAGGAAGACGCTCTGGTCAGTTCTGCTGCATCGTTCGCTGTCATGTTAGCCCGTGCCGCCACCGTTGCAATAGGCGCAAGTCGTGGCGCCGATATCGTGACCTTGTTGAACGTGTACGTGTTCAAAGGCGAATCTGCTCTGCATGCTGCTGTGAAGAGGGCGAACGCTACGATCCATCTGAGGATCATGTTCGGACCGCAGTGCTTGGTTGTGGAGCGGCAAAATGAAAACTGAGGTGGCCACCTCAGCGCTCATCGCCCCAAGGTCTTTCTTTGTGAACATTGGTCGCGGATCGCCAAGAAATTCGACACCTGGCCCTTGGGGTCAACTGAAAAGTCTCCTATATTATCGGAGCCAACAGATCATCGGAAACGCGGTTCTTCCAATCGCGAGCCTTTGTTGGTTGAACACGGCGCAAAGTCTTTCCCGGGATTACATCTGGTTTCGCTGTTCGGACCGAACACGCCGTCTCCGCCACTCAGTCGGCTGGCAAATTTGCCGGAAGGGAATCTTCGACTGCGAGAGACACCGCGTTGTGTCTTGTGGGAAGCGGCTGATGATAGGAACGGGAATGCTTCTCCCTCTCAACAATCGAGCTGCACTTCAGTTGCAGTGTATATGTACTGTAGTATAGTTGGCACCGCGCAGACTTTCCCTGCCTTGGCTGGAAGTGCTGTCCGATTTGCATTGAGTCAAGATTCAAAAAGGTTGCATCTAACGAGTCGTCAGTGGCGACAAACGATACGGGCTTTGTCAGACTTCAGAGACCAGAACAAATCGGGTTGTAAGGAAGCTGGGTGCGAATACATGTACATGCATAGTCAATCTCAACACCAATATATGGGAGCGTGGTATCTAGGAAGTGGTGAAGCATGCTTACGAGACGTAGTGTAGAGCGCCTGTGACGTCAATCTCCAGGCGGCCATCTGACAACGTAGAAACGAATCTTGTTATTTCAGTTCTGGTTGGATCGGTTGCACCCACCCCGCTATCGATTTGCTGTCTAGCAACAGACTCGACCCAGGTATACCGTGTAGCAGACGTCCCGCATCTGAATTCAAGCTCGTTGCCAACAAACTGCCATAGAAGCAGGCGAGATGATATCACGACACTTGGCTAGGGACAACTTAATGATTGTGAATCGCAACCCTCACAACTTCTGATGTTGGTCATCTAGTTTGTGCCTCAGATGCGGAAAGAGTGAGGATCTAAACTGCAGTTTGAAGTTCACGCCATGAACTGCAGCCTAGATCCCACCCAAAATATGGGTGGGATCGACGAGGTCGTTTTCGTACAGTACCACATTATTGTGTCAAGATTGATTTCTCAACTGGATCATGAGAATCGGTTGAGACAGGAAAGGAATCGTGGTTAGACTCCATAGTTTGGTTGTCTTCTTCCAATTACTAAGGGGTGGGTGCCTATGTCGAGGAGTTGGAGGAATGCAAGCAATTTCAATCTCATTGTTGCTTACGTTCATGCTACGACTTGGCTTTTGATCTTGCCTCCTACTCCCGGAAGGAAAAGTCCTTGTCCGCGGCCTCGGCGTGGGGTGTCGCGATGGCGCCCATGTGGTAGTCGCCGCACGAAACCCTGCATCGAAGAAGCACAATAAGTTAGTATCTTACAACTTGAAATAATACGCCATTTCCGCCAGCCACGTACGAGGTGATGTTCACGTCGGCCAGAGCCACGATCTGCACAGGCTGCAGCTGGTTCTTGCGGTCACCGTGGCCCAGGCAGTTGGAGCTGCCCTTGCCGAACGTAAAGACCGTGCCGTCATCCGTGAGCGCCACGGTGTACTGCCGACCACAGGCGACCTGCACAATCTTGTACTCGTTCACGGCCGTCATCTCGTGCGGCTCGATCCAGATCTTGGCGCCCCACATGTACAAACGCCCGTCCTCCGTCACAGCGGCGGCGTGGTCGTAGCCAGCCGCGATCTGTTTGACCGACAGACCGTTGAACGCTTCGACCAGGACGGGGATCGACTCGATGTTGTACACGTCCATGGCCAGACCACCACCAATGCCCAATTGGTTCTCTACAAAAATTGCGAAAACACAAAAACAACACAAAAGCAGGATATGAGTACCAACTCAACAACTTCAATGTCAAGTTGCCGTACGGCTGTTTCCTCCCCAGCTGTAGAGCTCGCCCTTGTCCGTGAGCGCGAAGGAGAAATCCCGACCAGCAGCGATGGACACCACGTTGTCCTTGGAGAAGAACTCGATGGGCTCGGGCACCTCGCACGTGTCGGACTCGCCGTTACCTAGGCGTCCGTACTCGCCGTTGCCCCAGGCCCAGATCTCGCCGTCCTTGGACAGCGCCACCGTGTGGAACTCGCCGCACTCCACCGTGGCCATGGGCACGCCCTGGTCCACCAGCGTCGTCAGCAGTCGAGGCGTGGGCTCATCCTTGCCGCCGGCGTGGCCGAGGCCACCGGCGCCCTTCATGGTGGAGCCTCCCCAGCCCCACGAGTACATCTTGCCGTCTTCGTCCACGGCGGCCGTGAAATAGTCTCCGCAGGACACGTCCACAATCTTGATACCCTGCAGCGCCTCCACCTCCCGGGGAAGCGTCTCCATCTCGCTGCTCTCTCCGAGCCCCAGCTTGCTGTACTCGTTCGAGCCCCACACGTAGAGCTTGCCATCCGCGTCAACTGCACAGATGCACAAAATTTAGCCACTATTTTTCTTATGCGCACAAAAAAGAAAATAAATAAAATAAATGGTTCCGGACGTACTGGCGGCGCTGTGGCTGGCGCCGAACTCGACATGGGTGATGGCCTTGCCCTCGAACGCCTCCAGCAGCTTGGGCGTCAGCTCCTCGTACGCGTTGCGGATGCCGGACTTGACCACGGGGCCGTGGCCCAGCTGGCCCAAAGTACCGTTGCCCCACGTGTACACTGCAGTATGCGAGCAAATAAGAAAGCGAGCAGTACAGTAACGGCGTCAATAAGGAGCGGATTGTTTTTTTTTCTAGCGACAACGGTAGTGGGCGCAACGCACCGCTGGACTGCGTGGAGAAGGCGTGCTGCAGCGCGCTGCGCGTGGCCAGGAACCTGGCGGCGGAG
>JAHWLF010000214.1:0-17755 GCA_024679295.1 Phytophthora parvispora
CGGAGGCGCGGGAGTGGAGGCTTGCTGGGGCTGAGCGTGCGGCCGAGGCGTCGGGTTCGGAAGTGAGCCACTGGGTCCAAAAGAGGCTCGCAGGCAGCGCGAGCAGCAGTGATGAAGTGATCAGCGCGTGCAGGCCCCGGTGCAAACGCCTGTTGGCGGAAGCCCCCATACTGAGATCAAGGGATTTGATCAAGTTTTTCGCAAAATGGTGAATACCTAATCATAAGATGCGGCGGCGCCAAGGCTTCCACGCAAATGCAGACAGCAGGGGGAACGAGCTGTTTGAGCTTGGAGGCTGTAGCTGGGGAACACCTGCAACCAAGAACTGCCTGGAACAATCATCGTCCCGTAAATAAACATTAGGATACGGGATAAGCGTAAGCAAGCCAAGAGCGATTTTGAGGCGCGAGGCGATCGGTTCGAGATGTCTGTCGGGGAGGCAGCCAGGAAGCGCGCGATGAAGGCCAAGGGCGGCAACGGCACCGTCTTGGGGTTCGCCCTCGTCGTGGCCGCTGGCTTCTTCTCTATCCCGTTCGTTGCGCACTACACCAAGGTGCGTGGCCTGCGTTGAGTCCGTGCTGCTGCTGCTGCTGTGGTGGTTGGAGGAGCTCACTCGTCTGCTGTGCAGGGGGCCAACTTGACGGCTCAGGAGAAGCCGCTCAACGCGTCACAGATCCGGCGCGGGGCCTACGCGAACAGCGGCTCGCGCGATGCCGGCGTCGACCCGGACTGGGACCTGAAGACGGGCACGTACCATGGCCGACGCGTGCCGAGCGTCAAACACGCCACTGGGTCCAAGAGCGTGGACGAATAGGTCGCCGACACGGGTTGCTAGCAAGTGTCTAGAGTGCTGCGGGTGCATGTGTTGGTGCTTCTATATATTGACGAGGACAAACAGCGCCGTCCTTCAGGACGTGGACTGCGCTACAATCTAGCTGAGGTTGGCGTATTTGCTCTTCTTGCTCTTCTTGTTCTTCTTGCGGTCGCTCTCCCCGTCCGCCGAGCGCTTGTTGTGTTTATGCTCCTTCTTCGACTCCTTGGGGTCCTTCGACTCCTTCTTGGCCTTGTTCTGCTTCTTGCTCTTCACCTGCACGACAGCACCGCCGTTCTCGGCCTGAGCAAGTGCAGCGTCCCAGTCGGCATCGTCGCCACGCACAGCATACTTCATCAGGTTGAGACTGTCCAGGAGCTTCTGCTGCTGCTTGGCCTTCTCGGCCTGGGCACCCTCGCGCATCTCCTCGTTCAGCGTCGTTTCCGTGGGGGCCATGGCCTGCGACTGCGCAGCCACCTCCGCCAGCTTCTTGCTGTTGGCGTTTTCCTCCTCCAGCTGCTTCTCCATGAGCTGCTCAATCTGGCCAAGGAACTTCCGCACAGCCTTGTTGAACAGCGCCAAGAGCTGGTTGGACGGCACATTCAGCTCTTGCTGGATCACGTCCACCGACTGGTGTTGCAGACCAAGACTCACGAGGATCGCACGCTGCAGGTACGACAGCGACATCTGCGGAAGACGCTGCAGGAAGTACAGGCGCGCAAGCGATGGCACCAAGTCCACGATCATATGGTAGTCCACCATGTTTTTCGCGTATGACTTCAGGCGCTTGGCATCGTACGGCGTCAGTACCATCGCCAACTCTGCAGGGCTGATCTCACCGGTGGCACTGCGGTGAAGAGTGATCTGCTTTTCCTCGTCGTTCGAAGTAGCGGTCGAGAGGGCAGCCTCGTCGCTGAGCAGGCCCAGCGCGAGCGCGCACGGGAACTTGGAGAAATCGTAGCTAAGTAGTGATGTGAATCGGCGGCGCGAGTCAGCGACGAACTCGTCAAGCCAGCCATCGGCGGGAGCCGCCGGCAGGTCATCGCAACGCAGCGAGCGCAGCATAATAGCCGTGTGCTCGCCCGTGAGGTCGTTGGCTGTCTGTCGAATGTAAACTGAGCGGAATTTAGCGCGAGACCAGAAGTTGTGCAGCGGTAGCGTCAGACCGAACGAGGTGCCGAACCAGTGCAAGCGCTCGCACGGACGCTCATCCAGTGGCAGCAATAGAGGCGGCAGTGTCTTGCGCGGTTTGATCTTTTCCTTGCGGAGCTTGGACTTCTTCTCTTCCTCGTCATCGTCTTCACTTTCAGGCTTGTCCTCTTCCTCCTTGTCTTCCGACTCCGCTGCAGCAACATCGCTGGTAACTTCACCCTGGTAATATTTCGTGAGCAGTTCAATGGCGCGAGAACCGTATCCCATACCAGTCACATCGGGGTGCGTCGCAATGCGCACCACACGCGCACCCGAGAGAGCTGCAAACTCCGAATCCTGGAACTGCTGGGCCACCGTCCAGGGGATAAGGTCTCCAGAAGCACGCTGGCCGCGCGCAAGCTGAGCCTTTACCGACGCCTTTGAAATCTCACCCTCCAAAGCCACCTGCACGACACAAAGGACATCCGGGAGCTGGCCAGCATTGCCCTGCGCCTCTGCACCGGGTCCAAGCAGGGCGAATACGTGGTGGGCAGGGGCGTCAGACAGCAGCTGCAGGTCATTCGGCGTGTTCTTGTAGTGCGACGACACATACAGCGACATAATGCGCTGTAGAAAGCTTTCCGAAAGCTTGTGGTACGAGAACAGCGAGTCACGGTTCACGTAGTAGAGCTCACAATCACGAGGGTGGGGCGTGCCAGCCACCAAGCGGTGGGATGCGTTCGTCGCGTCCAGGCAGAGCAGAGCGTTCAACCAGCGCTCAACAGGGTCATTGGGGGCGTAACGAATGGGCGTCTCCAGGGCGACTTCACGAAGCACGCGCGCCGATGAAGACGCGCTTCCAGCAGCCGCAGCGTGGGCAGCATTGCTAGCTGCTTGCCACCGTTCTTCGTGCAGTTTCTGCTCACCCTTACGGCGCTTCTGGTCGCCGTGGATACTCGCGGCAGCGCGCGCAGCAGCCTCTCCTGCACTGCCTTGTTGCTCGCGAAGCTTTTGGAGAAGCTTCAGCGACAACGAGCGGCCAGTACCTTCGTAACCGTTGACGGTAGATGACATGAACACCAGATAGGGTCCCAGCAAGTTCTTAACGACGGGGAGAGGGATAGCAGCAGCTTCATCAATTGCCACAAGCTCCGCCTGCGCCAGCTTCTCGTGGTGAGTAGGCTGGATATACTGGATTGTCTGGCGGTGCTCGCGGAAAATGTTAACACGGACAACGGCGTGATTGAACTCCGGGTTGGTACTCTGCACAATTTCGTAGTCCAGGTGTTCCTTGTACTTGAGCGCATCGAAACCCTTGAACACAAAGTCGAAGACAGTCTTCAGGTTTTCGGGCGTGGGAGCCGTCACGAAAATGTTGCTGTATCCGTATGCCACAGCGCCTGCCAACGCCATACCCAGAGCAGCTGACTTACCACGACCACGTCCTGCAGTCAGGGCCACCGTGGATCGCAGCGTCTTCTCTGACACAGCCTCCACGAAGGTGAGAATGGCCTTGGCCTGGTCCAGCGTGCGCGCCTGTTCCACGAGTGCGCCAACCGGCTGCGTCTCACGGAGCGACGTCTTCAGCTCCTGCAGCTCCAGCTCGTCCTTGGTGAGCTCCGTGGCCGGGTCGCGCGGCGGCAGCGGCTCGATCTTGCGCGTGTGCTTGGAGATCGGCAGCACGTTGAGCTCGTCATCCAGCACGACGCAGCGCTCGCACGAGGCCAGCGACAGGATGAAGCGCTCGTTGAAACGCGCCACCACGTCCTGGTGCGACTCGGTGCGGAAGCGCGCGTGCACGTCCATGCTCATGGTGTATAGCTGCTTGAGACTGTCCATGGTGCGCAGCAGCAGCACGACGACGCCGCCGCCCTCGACGGTCTCGATGGTGCGCGCCATGATGTTGGGCGTGACGGCCTCGAAGTCCTGCAGCACGCACATGCCGTAGGTGCTGCCCAGCACCTTGTGCGTCTCCTTGTAGTAGCACCAGCGGATGTCGGTGGAGGCGATGAAGAGCTCGAACGGGTCGTCCTTGCTGGGGTCGTACAAGCCGCGCTGCTGCTGCTTCTTGATCTGGCGCATGCGCTTCTGGCGGTGCGTGGAGAAGCCCAGCTCCTTCTTGTAGCACCAGAGCACGCGCGGGCGCGCCTTGACGGCCGCCTTGGACAGGATGTAGTGCAGATTCATGACCTGGTCCTTGCCATGGTCGCCCACGAGCACCACGAAGGAGCGGAAGTTCTCCTGGATGCAGTTCTCCAGCAGCGTCCGCACGCGCGCGTCCACTTTCTTCTTCACCATGGCGGGCCGGTCGACGATGTGATTGTGGTGGCAAAAGCCGCAATTGAAAGCATTGGCTGGCAGCAAGGTGCTGACACGTCTTTTCGGGACAAAACAGATGACAGCCAGGTGTCCTGAAAAGACTGGGTACTGTATTAGCGGTTTACTCGTTGATCTTTGGTGAGTTTGAAGGCTGCGCTTGCTAAGGCACCAAGTATTGTAAGGTACTTCTGTGTAAATAGTCGAATGCTAATTTCTGCGGGTGGAAAGCCTAGAGGTCCACCTCGACGCTGTCGAAATGCTGTGGGTCCTGCACGAGCCCAACCGCCAGCTCGTCTTCGGACGGGTCGTCGGCCTGGCACAAATCTTCGAGGCCCAGACGCCCGCCTTCGTCGAACTGGCGTAGAAGGAAGCGCTTGCGCTCCGAGTCGTGATTGCGGTGATCTGAAACATCGCCCTCGTCCAGGATCTCGGCCTGCAAAATCTCCTCCAGTACGTCCTCGAGCGTCACTATCCCCAGCAGCGTGTGCATATCGCCGGTCTACAATGGAAAGGTGAACCCACCCGAGTTGTAGTTAGTAAACGCAATGCAATATGCAACTGAGTGCCTTCAACCACCCGTACCGCGTCGACAGTCTGCGGCTGCTTCACCAGGACCAAGTGCGCGCTTTCGGATTTAAACGTGTGCAGCAGTGCGCTCAGCCTACAGTCTGGGGCCACAGAACGAGTCGTTCGACCGAAGATCTGGAAAAAGCTCGAGAGAAGAGTGTTTTCCTGAGAGAGCACTCACCCCATTAGCATCTTACAACAAAAAAGTAAAATGAATACGAACCTTCGGATCCACGAAGATGAGGTCCTTGACGTGGATGGTCCCGATGATGTCATTCACGGAATCACCGTGGACGAGTATGCGCGAAAACCCACTTGCGAGAATACTGTGAATGAGCACGCGGTCCAGCACCGCGGAAATAGGAGCCATAAAGACTTGATCGACGGGGGTCATAATGCTCCTGGCAGTTTTGTTTCCGAACGTCATGGCACCGCGAATGATACTGCCTTCGTCCTTGTCAATCATCTGCTGCTTCTCGTGAATATCGATGATCTCTGCCAGCTACACGACGGGCGACAGCGCTTTTAAATACCACCCGATAGCAAGCAACCCTTTCAAGCACGCACCTGTCTCCTCGTGAAAACTGTGCCGATGTCTTCACCTAGAGTCGCATCCAGCGCCATGCTCACGGGTTTCGCGAAAATGTAAAAGAGCACGATCAAGACACGCACGAACGGGACCACCTTGCCACCGATCACTGCCAGCGACGACACCAATCGAAAAGGTTGTTAGCCAAAGAGATAACAACATCAAGACCACATATATATCAAACTCCACTTCTCCGCACCGAGCGCGTATCTGGAGCAAAGAGCCTGCGGGACGATCTCGCCAAAAATCAAGATGAGCACCGTCGACGCAATAAACCCGAACAGCCCTATGATACGCCAAACAAAAGCAACCAGCGTCAGCATCCCTCACCCCCTGCAGAGCGCGTTGAGGCTCGTACCGCTGGTGAGGTCGGCCGTGATGATGGAGGTCAACACGTTCACGGCTACGTTCCCCAGCAGCAGCGTCGTGAGCAGCAGGTTCCCGTTCCGGCGCAGCGGGATCACCTTCTTGGCCGCCTCGCTGTTCATCCGCTCCTTCTCTGTGGCGTGCTCGTCCTCGCCCGCAGCCACGACGATCTCCAGGCCGATGAGGTCCAGCGACATGAGGCCGAGCCCCAGCCCAGCGAACATGGCGGACAGCGCCAGCAGCAGCACCAGCGCCCCCACCTGCAGCGCGATGTCTTCGCTGCTGAGGTCTGCGTGCTCCTTGTCGCCGCCGAAGCCTCCTCCATTTGCCGCTGCAGTGTTCAGTCGCGCCGCCGCCGCCATCGCGACGCAGGCGACGCCATGCCTCGCGCCATTGGGCGTCATGCTCCGCTGCTTCTTTCCGATGTCTCGACGGCAGTCGAGGGCGCAAGCGAGGGCTAGAAATAGCGCTGCTCATGAAAGGGCGTGTGTGCGCCACATGAGAGTCGCAGCGTATCTAGGGCATGAAGGTCGCATGGGCGCTGCTGGCATCGGCGTGGGTGGCGTCGTTGGGGAGCGGCGTCGCCGGCGCGCTGAGGTTTGCGACGGTGAGCTCTTCCACCTTGCGACTGTGGAGAGGCTGAGGCTGACATCGACCCGTGTGCGGTGTCTGTCGTAGTACGAGTCGCTGGACGAGGTCCTGGAAGGTGAGAGCCGCCTGTTGACAGCCGTCCAGCTGGAGACGTCCCCGACGGTGACGCTCACGGACGGAGCTGCGACGTGGAGCAAGGAGTTTTACCAGCTCTTGGTGAGAGGTGGGCACTTGGCAGGGTCCTGCGGTTGATTCTGACTTCTGCGATGGTGTGTTCTACGTGCTGCTGCTGTAGATTTCATGTCAACACGGCACGTTGCAGCTGGATCGGGAGGTGAAGCGGAGTCTAGTGAACACGGCTTTCTTGTGTGTGGATGGCGACTCCCAATTAGTGCACTCGATCGGGGTCATTACGACACCACAAGAGGCGCAGCAGATCCTGTCCTCGATCGTCTACCAGCTCGACGCAACCTTTGACGGAGGGATGTGGGACGGCCCAATGTGTATCACAGAGAGCGGTGGCAATGAAGTGGTTCGCATGCAGCTCTTGCCGGTGAATATCGAGGCCCCTAGTCCCTCGAAGGGCATGTGTATTGGAGCTGGTATGGCCGATGACCCCACTTTCGCAGCGGAAGGTGGCAGCACACACGAAAAGAAGATCTCTGTAGTGAGTGTGAATGATCCACCAAAAGCTGGGCAAGAACGACGGTCAAACTTGCAGGTACTCTCGGGAAGCTCGTGTGTTGGTCTTACAACCAACGAACAGGAAGCCGCTGCAATAGGCGCTACTGTTCTGGAAGAGAAGCTTGGCAATCCCCCGAATATGTTGGTACGAGAAGCTATCATGGCTTTCGAAGACACGGACATGCTAATTGGTGACGAGATAAACTTGGATGCATTTGCGGATGTTAAAGGCGGCTCAAGGATTAGTATACGGGTTCACAATGGGGTAGTTTACTCCGTGGGCGACGGCGTACACGTAGAGCCGAGCAGCAAACAACAAATCAGCACGAAGGACATAGGTCAGTTGTGTTCGATCTTGTCGAATTTGCGCTACATCCCGAATCCAAACTTCAACGGTATCGATGAGGTTGACTTTAACGCCCGGAACGAAACTACGACTCTCTACATTTATGTCCAGGCTGAAAATGACCCGCCTAAGCTTGAATTCGACTCGGACGAGATAAAGGAATGGTACAAGTATCCACGCAAGTTTCTCCCTTCTTTTCAGTTGGAAGACCCTGACAACGATCAAATCTTTCAAGTTGATATAGGCGTTGAAAATGGAACTCTTTTCGTGGAGCAAATGTCTACTCGAGCGTTTGACAGTGTTTCTGTGGAACTCAACGCTTCACTTTCGTCACTGCGGCTGACATCAGGGTTAGCCCGGCTGAACACTCTTTTTCTGCAACGTTTAGTGGAGGTTGTGCCAAAGTCTTGTCTAAAGGGAACTACTCCAATCTTTTGCTCAGCAATAATCGAGTTGTGCGCCGATGATGGCTCCATCAGTTACTGCAAGAAAATAAACTTGCCCGAACAGGATGTGTTTTACCGTGTTGCCGTCTCTAGTTGGGCCAAGTCCTTGAACGTCACAGCAGGGCGCTCACTGAACTTATCCGAGGCTTTCAAGATACACCAGAGATTTGACGTCATGTACGAGTTGTTGCTTCGAGTCCATGCATCGTCTGGGTTTTTACGTATTGGGGTGCCAAGCTGTGGCGTTTTACGTGAATTCTATAGTCCTACCGAGGTACAACCCTCAGATCTACTAAGTGGAGTGACCAAGATCATGTACACGGGGGATGCTGCTTGCTTGAACACAGTGCTGGCATCTATTCAATTACATGGCTCTCTCGTCTCTAATACCACAGTTGTCATCAGAGTTGAGCTCTTTACGGAGCAAATGCGCCTTCTAGCCAGCGAGAGCATAAGCGTAGTCGTCATGGACAAACCTACGCCCATCCGAATCAGCGCTGTGCGAATAATTGGCGACAAACCCTGGTTAGCTGAAACTGATTACTACACTGACATGACTTCACTTGTAAATGTATCGATCGTTGCAGACCCAGAAGATATCGTTGACAGTACCATATTAGAGTTGGAAGTTTTCTGCCAAAATTGTTTGTGGAAATATCACTCCTTCGTGCCACAAGTTTCATACGAACACGCTCAGATCCCTAATTCTAAACTTAAGTTCCTGGGGCTATATGAATCATTGCGCGAGGTGATTGCAAAATTGCAGCTCTCAAGTACTTTCCATAGTGATGCTGAAGTTATTATTCACTTGCAAATGTCACCTGCGTCTCCGCTCTCAGAATGGGTGTATAATTGGAGTAGCAGTACGGAAATATCGATTCCATTTACTCCCCTCCACGCTTCTAATCTTTCGTGGGAAGCACAACAGACTCTACTGTTCGTGCAAGCAACCAATCATACTGTTGACTTAAGTGGGGTCAAGCTCACAGGAAAGAGTGAAAACCCCTCCCTAAATCTCACTGTTCGACTGAGTTGCACTCTTGGTCAGGCGAAGGTGAGTTTTCCGAGGGCGAATCCGACGTTTGTGGAGCTCCCATGTGGTCCGAATGAACTTCCTATAAGCCTATCCATCCAGAGATCCCAAGTGAATGGCATAATACAATCGACACTGGTAAAGTTTGTACCCAGTGAAAGGGGATCGCTGGTGCAGCTTCGCCTAACTGCTGTTGAAACGGCGCATATACCTATTGTAGACGAAGCATTCATTGATCTTGAATTTCGCGTTTCACGTCAGCTATCTGAAACAGAGTTCGCGCTGCACAACGAATCTAGAGCTATACGAGTTATTGAGGGAAAACTTCAACCGATTGGGGACATTTTGAACGTAACGGGAAACCTAAATGAACCAACGTGGTTTCGTATGCTAGCACGTGTAACTAATGGGCAACTATCTGTTCCGATTGCTGTCTGCTGCGTGGAAATCCGCGAGACCGAGCGCGAAAATGAAGTTGATATGATTGGGACCGCATTAGCCCTGAAACGTGCAATCGCCGCCATGCAATTCCAAAGCCATGGACAATACTCTGGGAAAGACTTGCTTGAGATGACATTTACAAGTTTCCACACAAACGCCAGTAACCCGAACACCTCATTAGAGATGACAATCGATATTGTTGCAGCCAATCACGCGTCAACCAAGAAGATGTTGGCTTCCGTGAATGACATCGACTCGTGGGCTCCATACGATGCAGTGGTAGTCCCTAGTTGGAGCCAATCATCAGGCCTGGAAGCTCCGGATACGCTAACAAACGATGGACGTGTAACGAGTTTTCTCAGCTCTGTTGTTCCAGAAACGACTTCCATCCAGACAGAACCCGATAGTTACCTCGCCCTGAAGACGGCATTACTACCACTAATTCACATAGAAGAATCCGTCGAAGGTAAGTCAGATTTGTGTACGAGTGATCAAATGAGTGTTGAGGCTGACAAGTGTTGTTTCACTAGGACCGCTGTCGTCGCAATACTGGGAAATCGTCACCATAGCGCTCCGAGTTGGGATAGAATGGAGTATAACGGGAATTTATATTCGCGATAGTAGCGGAGAAGAATTTGTCAGTGATGATGACCTAACTTTGGAGATTGGGGCTGACATTGGGACTATACACCTTGCTGCATGCGATGGCTTGGAGATATTGGAGGGATCAGACGATACCTATACACGAACTATAGCCGTCATTGGTAAATTAGACCTGTTAAATGCTGCATTGCTCACTCTCCACTATCAATGTAGTGCAAGCTGCAATCGGCAGGATACGGTCACTTTTCGAGTCAGCAACGTGCTTGCCCCACCGCCCAATATCTCGCACAAACGAAAGATTAAAATTGATCTGCTGCATGACGTGCCTGTTCCACGCGTTGTCACGACTGCAAGTTTGTATTATAGCACAGAAGATGAGGCGTTCCAATTCCCAAATCTTACCCTTCGCTTTGTCGACAATGACGGCAGCCCTCATGAAGAAATGTCAACGGTATATCAACTAGATATACAAGTAAGCTACGGAGATATTTTCTTAGTGAATACTGACTCGCCTCGTGATGAACAACTGCAAGCGCTGAAGAACTCGTCAAACATGTTGAAACTGAAAGGGACCGTGATTAATTTGGAGCGCAACTTGAGTAGAATGATATACACGCCGCCTCAAAACTGGAACGAGGAAGAGTTCCCTGGAGGGCACATCGTGAAATGGGCGTTCGCAGTTTCGTACGAAAATGAGTCTGTCGACACTTTTGCGAGCATCGTGATAACGCCGCGGGTCGATATCCCTGTTATTACTGTTCCTCAAGCCATTGTCGATCCATCCCACTACATGGGCGACTATCTGTCCGTGTTGAGGCTGGAATGTTTGCCTTTGGTGTGTGATGAAGACACTCCTACGCAGCTGGATGGCTTTGTAGTGCGTACTGCTGATGCGACGAAAAGAGCGTTATTGACTACAGACTTACTCGTGCTTACTATGTCAGTGACTCACGGAGTTCTTGCCCTAGGAGAGCCATTACGTTCTAACTGCATCAATCAGTTCATGGGACCCCAGTCATGGAGGCGCGTATCGTTTAGCGCAAACAGCGATTGTATTAACAGAATTCTGTCAGGTATAACGTACGTTGGCGAACCCAATTTCAGTGGAGCTGACCAGCTCAAGATCCGGGTTGAATATGCTCGGAAATTGGATGCCGCCGTTGACGAGGTTACTGTTCCTATCATTGTGGTAGGGCTTAATGATGCGCCGTTCATTGAGCAAAGATCGATGTTTTACGAAGCGGTGGAAGACATCCCACTCATGATCGAGGATTTGCACTTGCGGGATCCCGACGCGAGTGACGAAAATCTTCGTGTTGTGATGGAAACTAGTTGTGGACAGCTTGCCCTACTGAGGTCCATCGGAATTAAGCAAGCCGTTCAGACGATGAAGAGTGGAGTTATGCGCCTTACACTAGAAGGAACTTTGTGGAACCTCAACGCCGCGCTTGCATCTGTGGTTTATACGTCAGCAAAAGACTGGAACAGCTTGCAGTTTCATCCTGCTGGTGGGTTGAATGGATTCGATACGATTACAATCAATTCATCCGACCTATCTTCGTTCAACGCATCAAGCATATCGGTGCTATTTATTTATGTGGATCCTGATGTAGATCCAATTGTAATCGATACTCCATCAAACGTGTTGTCAAGTATATATGCCAATGATCTACCTGGAACGCTCCGAGGAGATGAAGATGCATGGATCGGTATTGATGGTTTGACGTTTTCCAGCGTAGATGACACATCGCAGATGACGCTTGTGCTTTCCTTGTCGGCGGCTCATGGAATTCTCTCTTTGTCACAACTCCGTGGTATTACGTTTCTTGAGGGGACTGATGATCATGCCAGCACAGTGAAAATCAAGGGCACATTTCTCAATGTGAACAAGTGTGTGAGTGGCCTGCGCTATATCGCATACGAGAATTATTACGGAAAAGATTTGTTAATTGTCACTGCTTACGCGCTCGAGGAGTCCACCGAACAGGAGACCCCGTCATCTTCGATTAGTGTTGCTATAACCGTTGACCCCGTCAATGACGCGCCACTGTGGAGTATTGGATCATCAATTACACGTGAGATTAAGCAAGGTCGTTCTGCAAGGATTGCAGGGCTATATTTTGTTGATGTTGATGTTGGAGTTCTTGACTGCACGGTTGAATCGTGTATGATGGATCTGATCGTTGAGGCCAGTCAAGGCTTCGTGACACTTTCGAATCAGTCTTCTACTTCTTTTTCCAATGACATAACTATACAGAAAACTGCGTACGTTGTGGTCTCGGGGACACCTGACGAGCTAAATACGATACTTTCAAAGATGACTTTCGAGCTCGATGCACCATCATACTATCGCGCTGATGATCCTGGTCGCACCGATATTAAGCTGCAGCTGACAGTTGACGACAGAGGAACGTTCGGCCGGGGTGGACCTCAAATCAGCACAACAACAGTTGTGTTCAGCCCTGTAATGTGGACTGAGTATGAATTATCAATAGTCACACCCGAGGATGTGTTGGAAATGGAAGAAGACACATCATTTTATTTCAACGGAGATCTCCAGTTGATCGACTTAGACTCGGCACGGTCCTTCTATAATCTCCTGGAGCTAACGATTGGTTGCACTGGCGGGGTGTTTGCTCTGAGTGACCACACAACAGGAATTCAAGTGTTACGAAATGAGTCGGGCGGTGACGTCGTACTTCGAGGCTATTTTGCACAGTTGAATGAGGCGTTGAACGGGAGCTCGTATATCCCTGCAACGAACTGGTATGGTTCGGAGAAGCTGTCATTGTCCGTTGTAGAATTAACTCATCTTGAAAAAAGTAGCAGCGTTGCTATTGGCACTGTGTTCTTGTTTGTTGCTCCTGTTTGCGACGAATCAGAATGGAGCATTCAAGAGCAATCACTTTCGATGAAAGAAGATGGGTACCTGCTGATCGATTCTGTATCACTGACGAACCCCGACTTGGACTATGAGGAGCGTGAAGTCAAGGTTTTGATTAGCGTCAATCATGGTGGCATCATGCTATCAATGATGAAAGGCCTTTTCGTTGAACAAGTGGTGTACAGCACTTCGGAGGGTAGGCTAATTTCCCAGCACGCTCCGTCCGGAAACGCATATCCTCGAGCGAGATTATTTTTCAACCAGTTAGTATTCCGGGGCCGAGTAATTGACATCAATGCGGCCTTGAAAGGCATGATATTCAGGCCCTGGTTAGATTACAATTCGGATGGGTGGCCAATCGAGGAAATATCATTTGTTGCTACGAGCTCGTGTGGTGATATCAACGGCAGCAATAAATCTTCTAGCAGTGCAATTACAATCGCCGTCGATGCGGTTAACGACCCTCCTGTACTGGTTTCGAAGCATTTTCAGCTCGTTTCGTCGCCATATTCCCTTCATGCGTTGGATGCCATATCATCAGATTTATTTATCGAAGCAGTAGAAAATTTGCCGCAGCGGTTAGAGCCTCTGGAACTATATGACCCCGACTTTGACCTCCGCGACGGTGATTTTCGGCTTCTCGTGAATATTTCGTGTATTCATTGCACTATTACGTCAAGGAATTTATCCGAACATCAACCAAGTGACGATCTGGTTATCCTTACAAGAAATTTAGGGATTCGTGACAGCACACAGCTAGTTGTGCATGGGGGCCTATCGTCCTTGAACACCAATATGCTTAGTCAGCTGACATTCCAGGGGGTACATAACTTCAACAGAATCGCCTTTGTACTTATCGAAATATCCGATTTGGGGAACTATGGAGAGGGTGGTGAACAGCACACTATGTTTGCGTTAGGGGTTGATGTTAAGGCTGTGAATGATATTCCCCAGATTTATTTTCCACAATTCCAGTCACAGGAGCCCGTTCTGCAGCTCGACGAAGATGCTTCAGTACTGATAGTTGGAGCCCCTGCTATTTCTCCCGTCTCTAAAAGTGAACTGCGACAAATACAGGAGTGGTCTCTCATGACAACCAACCTGATGGGAAATGAGTCTACTACGCGATTGTACAGCTTGAATACCTTCTTGAGGTCAAGCGGAATCACAGCCTCATTTCTCGTGTCATATAACGGTGGTCTGCTTTTCAGTGGTCAGGACCCTGCTCTCGGGGAGGAGATTTGGTACAGTGATGGCACAGCAGTTGGCACAAATTTACTTAAGGACATTTTCCCTGGCTGCGGTGATTCCAGTCCGTCATATTTAACACCTTTCTCCGTGGATAATCGTGTGTATTTTGCCGCGGAGGGACCCCATTTGTCGTGGTTAGTTAAGGATGCGTATCGAGACAAATGCCAGAGTTTTCGACAAAGTTCCCTTGATCCGGATATTTACTACACTGTAGCAGCACTGAATGTTTGGGATCCTGATGAGGTACGTTCACTACTTAGTATTGTGGCGTTTAACGGAGCTACTCGTACTGACCGTTTGCATGGTTATCTATGTATTTGATGGACAGACGTACGACTGTCCCCTCGGGTATCGCTGGATGTCGACCTCCCAAGCTCAGCAGGTGTATCTTGGAACGATCGCACTGGATGGACACAACGAGGAACCTCTCACTTACTTCGATCAGTGTGGGTGGCGTGGGTATACGTGGGGAGGACAAATACGAAAGTATTTCCGCTTTTCAGATTCCAGAGTAAGTACATACCATTCGATAAAACAGCATACTTCACAAGACTAATACTTTTGTTCTTTTGTACAGCTTACAGGGGCATTTAAACACGCTGGCTTCCGAGATTCGTATCGGCTGGACACAGGCTTCCAAACGGATTCATTTGCTGGTATTGTGTGCTATCGCGAATCTCCATCCTACCGGGTTTCATGGGGGACACAATTGTGGGCAACTGATGGCACTGCTGAGGGTACTCAACGCGTTGCCCACATATCGACAGACCCCGGGGGCTCAAAACCTTCATACTTTGTCGAGCTGAACCAGCGACTGTACTTCCAAGCTACCTCCCCCGAGTTTGGCGCTGAACTGTGGTCGACCGACGGCACTAGAGCTGGCACCTATCTGGTTGCAGATGTTGAGTTTGGGTCGCGCAGTTCTAAACCACGATATCTTATTGTATTTGGCTCGCGAGTCTACTTTTCTGCAGAAACACACGACTTCGGTCGGGAGCTTTGGTTTTCTGACGGCGGTCCGAGGTTCGAGTTCAATGGCAACCAACACGCGACAGTCGGGACTGGGTTGCTTTTAGACATTTGCGTTGGAGCCTCATCTTCTTCTCCCCAGTATTTCGCGGTGTTGACTTCATTGTTATTGTTCCAAGCGGATGACTGTGTTCACGGAACTGAACTCTGGTCGACGGACGGAACTCACTCAGGGACGACTCTCGTTCTAGACATTTACCTAGGATCGGCTGGGTCATTTCCACGTTACTTGACACCATTCGCTGGTAACGTCTACTTCCAGGCAGACGATGGTATCCACGGGTCGGAACTGTGGGTTACAGACGGAACTTCCAGTGGAACTGTAATGCTATTCGACATCGCGCCTGGGGTACAGGGGAGCGTGCCCAGTTTTTTTACAGTACTTTACACGACGAATGCTCCATCAGGAATGCTGGTCTTCGCAGCGCAAGCAGAACGAGATCGCTTCACAGAATTCTGGCAGTCGGACGGAACCAGCGTTGGGACTACTAAATTGTTTCCGCAGTCTCGCGAAGTCGTGGAACTCTACGCAGATTCTCTCAATCTCCAGCTACCAGGAAACACGCTTGTGGCAATTTCATCCCAGCCGGATAGGTTCTTCTATCTTGGTCGAAAACGCGGTCTTGGGATCGACTTCCGATATGATGCAGTCGATCGACTTAGGACGCTGCATGCTGAAGACGTTGCCCACACGAGGTCAATAACGTTGCAGGTCTTTGAATTGATGGTAGACGAGCAAAATCTGACGCTGTCGCTGAATTGCTCGAAGGGCTGGTTGAGCCTTGGACAGCAGTGTGGCGACGTGTCCGTAAGAATGGGTGGAACTCTTGATCAGAAGAAGGCTGCAGCTCTCGAACTGGAAGGGCCCTTGGGTGCACTGAATTGCGCAGTGGAGAAGCTAACGTACCATGCCAAGCCGCAGGAGAATGGCTGGGATGAAATACATGTAACACTCAGCCAGGGTGTTTCGGCCGATCAAAGTGAAGTGGGTAGTACCACGAGTTTCGCTGGTAACACGGAACGCGACAGCAGCTACACAGTATCAAAGCGCATGCTAGTAGAAATCTGTGCCATCAACGACCCCCCGTCTATTGATATGGCGTCGACGTTCTATGCTCCTATGCGGCAGTGGGTGGCCCTTGTAGGGATTGAAGTCGATGACCCAGACTCAGCAGATGGCATGGTATATGTGAAAATCGCTGTGCATAATGGAAGGCTCCGGGCCATGCTACCGTACCAAATAAGCGCCAACGGACCAACAGCTCTTCATCCAACTGCAGACGGAGACGTCACGCAAGCGCTTGAGTTTGCGACCACAGTGGAGCAGGCAAAAGTGGTGTTCAGCCGTCTGGAGTACAGCTGCGACGATCGCAACGCGTGCTCCAACTCCCAACGCGACTATCTGACTGTCCAA
This sequence comes from Phytophthora parvispora, assembly GCA_024679295.1. Classification (NCBI taxonomy): domain Eukaryota; phylum Oomycota; class Peronosporomycetes; order Peronosporales; family Peronosporaceae; genus Phytophthora; species Phytophthora parvispora. The sequence goes on from JAHWLF010000214.1 coordinate 16,506, forward strand.
GTGGACGACAACGGTTTCGCTGGGGCGGGTGGGCCTCAGGTGGTCACCAAGACTGCTCAGATCATCATAACACCTTGAACCGAAGGATAGTAACTGCAACAAATACACGTTGATAGATGAGCAGCACACGTGACCATTGTATAGCTCTTGACTCGTCCAAAACATGCTCTTGCTGTGCATCGAGAGCTCTCGGTCTAGTTTGTGTTGGGCTCCGTAGACGTCCCTGCTGCCTCTTCCACCAGCTCAAGTGCATTTTCCACAAAAAAGGTCTTGTCAAAAGCCGACTCCTCCAGCACGCCATCTTCATAGCTAGCCTTATACGTCGTGAGCAGCTGCTCGTCGTTTTTGCGAGCTAGCGACTTCAGCACCTTGAGCGCCTTCTCGTCTTTGAAAAGCCCCTCCTTCTGCAGCTTGTTCAACATACGCAGGACATCACTCGATGCAGCACTCGCAGTGGGCGGAGATGCAGACGAAGCAGCAGCAACTTCAATTTCGGCCACCACCTCGGCACTTGTCGGTTCAACATAGCCTTCAAACAAAGACGGCCAGCATCAGTACACACAGCACAACAATAGACATTAAGAACCACTCTGGACGTCACGAACCTTCAATGCAGCGCGGGTTCTCCTTCAGCACCTGCAGGAAGGGCTCAACCTCCGCCTCAGTGGGCACGATAATGGCCAGAGGCTGACCAGGAGCGACATTGCTGGCCCCCTCGTCCACCACTGTCAATGGCAACCACAAGCAACAGACACACACGTCAGCTGGCTCAGCCAAGCCTACAGAACTGGCCGCAACCGCCACTCACGCAGCCGCGCGATGATCCCCTCGTCCCCAGACTCGAGTTGGAAGCACAGATCCGGCGTATCAATCTGCGGCACAGCAGCAGGTCAGTCTCTACAGCGCCAGATGAGCGCCGTTTAGCAACAGCGTCTCGTACCTCGCACATGTGCGTGCCGTCCGTCACGACGGCGCCCTCCCGCACGTACCACTTGGTGAGCGTCGTGTCTCCGGCGCCGCTGCCCACCTCCTACCAGCAAGAAAGGAAGGCAGATAGAGCTCTGTCAGTCACCCAGGTCTTCTTCTCCAACGCCTACGCGCAGGACGCCGCGCCTTGCCTCTCACCTTGAAGTCCAGGTCGGGCATGCGGAACTTGATGTGCGAGGGCAGCGCCACCTCCTCCTTGTCGCTGGGCGGCTCCGCGCCCGTGGAGAACGGCGAGAAGAGTCGCGGCGCGGGCGCCTGCGAGC
>JAHWLF010000215.1:0-17721 GCA_024679295.1 Phytophthora parvispora
GGGCGGCAGCTCGTGGGACTTCACGGCCGCCATCTCGCGCATCGACAAGATGGAGAGCGGCATCCCCACGGCCACCAAGCGCACGTCCATCCAGGCCAAGATCGAGAAGCGCCGCAAGGAGAAGGAGGCCGAGAAGCAGGCCAAGAAGGACAAGAAGGCGGCCAAGCTGGCTGAGAAGGAGATGCAGAAGAAGAAGAAGAAGAAGGAGGATGAGGAGGAGAACAGTGGCAGTGAAGAGGAGGACGAAGACGAGGAGGAGAACAACAGCGACTCGGAAGAGGAGAAGGACGGCGACAGCGACAGTGAGAGCGAGGACGATAACGAGAAGGCGGAGGAGGAAGAAGAAGAGGGCTCCTCGGACGACGAGAACGAGGAGCAGGACGTGGAGGAGGACGACGTGGTCGTGGAGGAGGAGCGTCTCCAGTCGGCGCTCAAGGACAGCAAGAAGGACCAGCAGTCGCGCGAGGAACTGGTGGACGCCCTGGAGAAGAAGAAGGCCGCCGAGTTCTTCGAGTCGGACCCGTTCGCCGCGGAAGAGTTCGCCAAGACCAAGTTCGAGACTTTCGCCGACCTGAAGCTCTCTCGCCCGATCATGCGTGCCATCTCGCACATCGGCTTCGAGAAGCCGACGCCGATCCAGCAGCGTGCGATCCCGATCGCGCTCACGGGCAAGGACATCTGTGCTAGCGCGCAGACCGGTAGTGGTAAGACCGCCGCCTTCTTGCTGCCCATTCTGGAGCGTCTGCAGTTCCGCTCACGTCGAGTGCAGTCCACGCGCGTGATGATCATCTGTCCCGTGCGTGAACTGGCGACGCAGTGTCAGTCGATGTTCGAGCAGTTGGCGCGCTTTACGGACATTACGTGCTCGCTGGCTGTCGGTGGCTTGCCTCTCAAGGCTCAGGAAGCTGAGCTGCGCAACCGCCCCGACGTCGTGGTGTGTACCCCTGGTCGTATGATTGACCACCTGCGTAACTCGAAGAGTGTGCACATGGACGATCTGGAAATTCTCGTGCTGGATGAGGCGGATCGTCTGCTCGAGTTGGGTTTCACGGAGGAAGTGCTCGAGCTGGTGCGAATGTGCCCCGTCCAGCGCCAAACGATGTTGTTCTCAGCTACGATGACGTCCAAGGTCGATCAGTTAATTGATTTGTCGATGAAGCGCCCCGTGCGTATCAGCACGGACCCGCTGTTCGATATGGCCAAACATCTCGTCCAGGAGTTTGTGCGTATTCGCCCGAACCGTGAAGATGACCGCGAAGCCATTCTGCTGGCGCTGTGTACCCGCACGTTCCGCACGAATACTATTGTGTTCATGGAGACCAAGACCCACGCACACCGTATGATGATCATTTTCGGCCTCGCAGGCATTAAGGCTGCGGAGCTTCACGGTAACCTGCAGCAAAGGGAGCGTCTGGAGGCACTCCAGAAGTTCCGCGATGGTACGGTGGATATTCTTCTGTGTACGGACATCGCTGCTCGTGGTATCGATGTGCGTGGGGTGCACGCCGTTATCAATTACGAGATGCCCAAGGACATCACGACCTATGTTCACCGTGTCGGTCGTACGGCTCGTGCTGGCCGCAATGGTCGTGCTGTCACCCTTACGAGTGAGTCGCGCCGTCTAGTTATGAAGCAGGTCTCGCGTCACTGCAAGGGCTTTGTCAAGTCCCGAGCTGTGCCTGACCCTGTTATTGCGCAGTGGAAGGCCCGTATCGAGAGTATGCAGGAGGACGTGAAGTTGGTGATGCACGAGGAGACGCTCGAGAAGCGCATGCGTGAAGCCGAGAAGGAAGCAACTCGCGCTACGAATCTGCTCAAGCACCGTGACGAGATCAACTCGCGACCTGCTCGTACGTGGTTCATGTCCGAGAAGGAAAAGAAGAATGTGAACGAGCGTGCCGAGGAAGAACGCCGCGCTAAGCTGGAAGCTGCCAAGGAAGAGGCTGAGGCAGTGGATACGATGTCGCGCGCGAAGAAGCTTAAGCTGATGAGCCACAAGAAGCGGCGGTTGTTTGAAATCCGTGAGCGTGAGGAGCGTATGCTTGCGGACTCTGCTCGGGAGGAGGAGGAAGGTAAGAAGGGCAAGAAGGCTGTGTTTACGTCAATGCACGTTGCTGGTGCGGCTAAGCGCGCGAAGAAGGCACAGCAGGATAAGTCCCGTTCGCGGGAAGAAGAGTCTATTGCAGAGATGCACGAGCGCAAGCGGCTCAAGCGTGAAAAGGCTCGTGCTGCGCGTAGTAGCCACGGCTCTGGCGCGTTCGATGTTGACATGACCCGCGATGGTGCCCCGACCTCGAAGCCGAGGAAGGAACGCGACGCAAATGCTGGCAACAACCCTTTTGAGTTCAAGGAGAAGATCACCGACTACAAGAAGCACGCCAAGAAGGGCTCGGGCTCCTTCAAGTCCAAGGCCAAGTACAAGCGGCGCAAATAGACGTAGAAGCGCCACGCAGCTTCTGTTTTCAGCAGAAATGTACTCATGTATTCATTCACTTGAGGTGCCTGTATTCACTTGAGGTAGCTGATCTTCCTTGAACTGTACGCATGAAACTGTACGCATGAAAAATTGGGACGAAGTGCGTCAGAGTTTGACGTACAAAATCTCGATTTCTTTCGCGGGGAAGGCTTCGCGAAAGACTACGATTTTCTCAGTTGTGGCAACCTTCATCTCGCAGCATATCAAACTACTTAGGCATTTAGCATCCGGATGACTTTCAAAGAAGACTTCAAGGATGGCAAGTGGCCATTCGGTTGGGAAGGTCCTCGTCTGGTGGGTGCTGCATGCATAAGATAAGTAAAATTCTGGCACGTGCTGACGAGAACGCAGGGGAGTACTCGTTTGGTGGTCAGGCCGACGGTCTATCTGCTACCCCTGGCCTGGATTTGGGCTCGGAGGCGCTCAAATGGAGTCGATAGCGCGAGGTTTCGAGCGCTCGAAGAAGCCAATTCTGTGGTGTACGCGGACAAAAACTTCGTGTATACAGTACAAGTGCGCCAAGACTCTAGAATCTTTAAGACCCCCTCTTCAAAGCCTCGCTATCGCAATGACATGAATCAACTAGCCATCTTGAAGGTGCCTTCAAAGATGTAACAGATCCCTTCTTTCACTGGATCGATCACGGGTCACAAACATCAATCAGCATAATACTACCGGACATGCTGTTTGGGTTCGACCCTGTACTAACTATTTTCATTTTTTCCTAAAACGATGAAGAGCGACATCTTGTATCTATTGGAGACGACTACGTGGACGGTGCTCGCACAGGACACGGGAAGTATATTTTTCCGTGGACAACTGCAATGATAAATATGCCACATACATCTATGCCAAGTTGATCCTCGAGCATAGAGGTAACGAAAAGTTGTGGTTGCTGCTGGATGGCTTCATCCACCTAGGTTCTTTCCACGCATTCCGGTGAACTTCTGACTGCTGGTTGATTTTCTGACCGAAGATTGCACGAGGGGGCAGGCTTGGCGCGTGCCTGAGCTGCATACCAGCATCGATCACTGAGCCAGCCGCTGCAACGTTAAAAAGGCTTTTCGTAGTATCCAACACTCTCTTGGTGCGAGAACGTCTTGCTGCGTGCTGAGAACCAGCGCTTGACATATCTTCTGCAGCTTTGCCTTACTTACACCTGCTCCTACATTTTCAATATATTTTTTATTGCCCGGGAAGTAACATTTATTTCCTTTGTACGGAACGAACACTGCAAGTGTGGTTTGTCTCTTCTTACCTAGCAATGCCAGACTTGTAACTGCATCTCGAGTTTGCGGCCTCCTGAAGGCAGGCCAATTGTAATGTGCGTATCTGAAGGTATACAGGCTAAACTGCGTCATGAAGTCAACAACTCTATAAAAAGCGATGTGAATACAGTTTAGTCCAAATCCTTGCACCGTTGCACGAGCTTGTTTGTTGGGAAGGAAATAAAACTTAAATGTTTCTGAGTGAAGGTCGTGAAGTGCTAGTGTTTCTGGTCAATTTGAAATTAAAAAAGTGTGATAAAATGGAATAGTCTGCGTACTCCGCTGCATGCTTCGGTGAAGCAGCTTCACGCACCGCAGTCCATGATCTCGGTCTCCGCAAGATGCTGCTCCGAATCTGCCAAGTTCTTTTCCAGGGGTGCGAAGTGCTGATCAGAGACTGTGTTTTCGGGCTCAGCTGAGTTAATCTCTTGCTCCGGCACTCCCATGTCCTGATCTTTCTGTCGGCAACTGGTAGAGTCGGTCTCCTTTGCTTCAGCAGATTCATCAACGTCGTTCGTTTTGGCATTGATTTCTGGCTCAGTGAGCTGTGGTTCAGACGCGGAGACTGGCGCTTCCTCACTTTCATCTTTCGGAGAGAGTTCATCGTACGTCTTCGAACTGCTTATCGCAGCTTTGCTGCCAGCCTTTTTCGGCGCGCACTCAGACAAGTGGAGGTTGTGCCCCTCAATATTCACTGGGTTCCTTGGTTCGATCACGTTCCGAAAGAGCCTGAGGTCGCCATGATGCCACAATTTCGTTCGCATCCGTTCAAGCACTGCATCCGGGTGGAGCATGGCTGCCTCTTCCTGTAAAAGGCGACGTTCCTCACACTTGTCAGCCAGTTGTTTCTGGACACGGTTGATTTCGTCGCGCACGTCCCTAATTTGTTTCTTCAGCTCGGCATCATGATCATTAATCCTCGACATGAGGTTAGTGACCTTCGGCATCGCAAACGCTGATGAATCCGCGGTTTTCACCGCCTTGCGCTTCCGGTCTTTGAGCTCCATGGCAAAATCTGTAATGCCGTTGGAGATCCAGTCGAGTACTCGCAGTGAGTGAAGTAAAGCGCCACATCAATGCTTCGGTTTCTCAGAGTTTTCCTTACGCGACAAGGCGCGCGGTTGATACGTAGGATTTACACTTCGAACGCTGATCTTCAAAACAGACCATCAAAGAAGCAAGCTGGGCTCTGCATGCTGCGGGGGCGACTTCCAGGACGAGGTGCCGAGGTGCAGTACAAGGAAAAGGGAGGACTGCTATGGATGACACAGTCTACGCGCGCGCAGTTACGCGAAGGAGTTTATCTTGCTCATCGTTGTGGTAGCTTCGGCCCCTTCCCAGCCAACCAAGAGAACCCTCACCTCAAGACATCAAGTCGAAATTGACCCTCTTATATATGAAAACGTTGGCCGTTTGTTGCACTAGCATGTATTAGCAAAGGCTGCACCAGTGTGGATTTCACTTTCGCGTCGGAATTTGTGTTGAGGACTGGCGGTTGCTCACGAAGATGAAGTCGACTAGGATCAAGACGGCAGCAACGGCGATGGCCGACTTCACAATTGAATGGTGATATTGAGTTGAAGCACAGTCAATTTTGTTTGTACAGATAATCCAAACAATCCTTCGTGTGAACGATAGGTGTGAAAGCGTACCCATATATTCATGTATTGAGGTGTTTGAAGCAACGCTACTGATGTGGGGAACTTGCTCAGCCGAACCCGAAGCCTTCCGAGCCCTCGCGGATCGCAAGCAGCAGACATTGCTTCAACTTCTCCTCACTCTCGTACTCAGGAAGGTCCAGCTGGTTGAAACTGTAGACCACACATCATTCCAGTCAGTTCCTCACCATAAGGCAAATAATACAAGAAAAGACATCACTTACCATGTATGTGCAGACGGAAGTGCACTGTTGTTGCCGAATGCCTTGTGAATGTTGAACTTCTGCGTGCCTCGCATGCCTTCTAGCGCCTTAAAACCCTCAAGAGGAACCTTCGAAGTACCAGTTACAAACTGCAAGAAGAGCGCCCGCTCTTCGTGTGTAAATGAGTAAAGCACGTTCCAGAACCAGCGGATAACCGAGTCTGTGGGCTTGTAGTTGGCGTACTCCGTGTTAGCCTTCAGGTCGTCAATATCGATCTCGGGCATGCCGGAGATCAGCAACTCTAGCTCATTCTCGTTAAAGATCGCGATCAGTTCAGGTGGCACGAGCTGGTGGAAACCCTTGAGGAAAGCATCAATTTGTTGTCGAATGCCAGTCGCCATTCGATGGTGCGTCACGAGCTTCACATATTCCATCTTATTCTCGTCCGTCACGGTGACATTCCTGCCGTTAGGGATCAAATCCACAACCTCCACCTTGCCGAAGTTCGACTGCTCAGCCGAAAAGGTTAGATCCAGCCCAAGATCGGCGATCGAGTTGTCTAAGATTGAATGAAGGTTGCGGTAATACTCTGGGTCGATAGCTTCCATGTCATGGTACGAAATCGGCAACTGCAAAATATGCTTGTAAAATGATCTCGTGAAGTGGGCATCTAGAAGTTGGCCGTCCGCCACCGCCTTGCCCAGCACCTTTCCAACGAACTCGAAGTAGCTCAAGTGGTCTTTGTTCACGTACGATAGCGGGTTCGGTTGGAAAGTTGGAGAATCAGCGGCCGATGTGAATAGCACGTAGTTCGGGTTGAACATTTCACGTGCCAGAATCATGTACCATTCTCTCGTCACTCCACCAGCATCAATGCCTTCCTCGCCCGTGAAAGAAATGTGTAGTTTTCGACGCAATTCGGTACCGCTGCGCATGCGCAGCGCGTAATAGGAATCTTCAAATATATGTTCACGGCGTACCGGGATACGCACTGAAGAACTTCCTCCTCCATGGTTCCGCAACGCTGATTGTCTGAGCCTCTTCATCGCGCTGTGGAAGTACGTACGCTTATTGTCGAAAGCCAAATAAGCCCGACAGCGAGGGATCTTAATCAATGCAGCCAAAGACGTATCCAATAGTGATGGTTTTTCGCGGACAAGTAGGTTGAGAAGCACGCGATTGGACTCCACAAAGTTCGCCAGTCTCATAGTTTCTCCAGCCTCAGACGTTGACGACAACGCCGATGAGCTGCGTTTTAACACGCTCTTGGGCGACGCCTTTTGCTCCTCAACTCCCATTAGTGCCGTAGCATCAGCACCGTCAAATCCGCCCACGCGTAATGCAGCTACGACCGCTTCCTCGCGCTCGCTTGAGTCCGGTACTCGTAAGGACATCGACGCTGCATCACGAGCATTGACAACGAAGAAAGCTTCGACCATGGGGAGGAAACGCGCCAAAAGCGCTGCCATTGCACACGATGCACCTGCACTTTTACCTTCAATCACTGTGCCTTCTGCATCGTCGGATGCTGCAGCTGTCTGAGCTTCAGCGCCGATGGCTGTAGATGCTTGCGAAGCTGCGGCAGCTGAAGCACCTGATGCACCGCTCTCTTGATCATCGAGACCACCCTTAGCGCGCGCTTCAGTCAGGGACACGCTCAAAGCATCCCATAGCGGGTCCAGACCGATGGTTTGACAGCATTCTGTAAATTCTGCCGTGTTTTCACATACATCCGACAGAGAGTGTAGCAACCGAAGTAGTTTCAGTTCATCCTGTGCTGACGGCAATACCGCTGATGACTCGTACGCAGTAATTTCAGCTGATACACTGTCTCCCTTATATTGCTCAACACGGGCCAGCGTGCTTGCATGCCGAACAACCGCGTGGATCACAAGCTCGCGGTTGCCGTGCACATGGTTTAGGAGCTTCAATACAGCAAGTGTACGCTCCTGCATTTGAGCCGTGCACAGATCCATCGCAAGCACCGCCACGACCTCGCCCATGCGTGCCTCATCTAACTCCACCGCCGGAACAGTCACCCATTCATCATTCGGTTCAGGAGTTGACGCTTCACTTTCACTTTCTTTCTTCTCCTCATCATTACTAGGCTTGTGAAGCCGCTCAAGCGGTGATAGTACCAGCTCAAGCAACTCCAGCAGTGCATCCAAGTTCGTACCGTTGCGATATACCACCGGAAGTGCTAGCAAGTCGATGAGTACAGCAACGCCACATTCACTGGAGGCCGGCTCCATCTTTACAGAGTCACTCTTGCCAGTACCTTGATGGCGCATACCATGAGGCTGCAGCATTTCCACGGTAAAACGAGGGTTATACTTCGCTAGGGACACAAGAACATGGAGCATACGGTTCACCACTTCAACGGGAACAGCTGAACCCTGGATAGATCGATTTCCATCGATACCACATCCGTACATCGAGGTCGGAGGAAACTGGATTTTACCGCTCCCGTCGTCATCATCGTCTCTTTCGTCGCCAGGAACCAAAGGTTCGGCAAGTGGCAGTGAAATGACACGTAGTAAGTTGCGCCGAACGCTGCTGCGTGTCAAGGGATATAGACAAATATTGGCAAGCAATCGCTGGAACACACGATTCTGGATGACGGACTGTGTCGTGAAAAGTAGCCGCAGCAAGCCGCGCACGCACCGGTCGTCAAAAATACGCTCTCGGGCATCTTCTTCTTCGTCTTTTTCCACACGCAGAAGACCTTTGTGCGCTCTTGAACTGCTAGCCCCTTGCCGATACTCACGACGACTGCTTCGGCGCCCACCAACTTCATCAGACATACGAGAACGCCGACGGCCATTACCTCTCTCAGGGCTGTGAGACGTCAACATTCGCCTGAGAGTTGGTCGGTTAAATAGTTCATCCATGTCACCCTCACCACCACCCCCACGTCCATCTGTACCACGATCACGCTCGCGGTAAGTGGAGCGAAAAGCTGCTCGCTCTCGCAGCACCATAGCCTCCGCGCGAACTTGAGATGGCAAAGTTTGTAAAAATGCATCGTCACACGTCACCAAAATTTCTTCGCGTAGCTCCGGTGCTAATGATGCCACAAAGGACGCATTATCCATTTCTTGCGCTCGTGATGTGTCCGCCGTCTCCGCGCGGGCAGCAGCCTCACGCTCGCGCCGTTCATTTTCTAATACTTCGGCGCGAATATCTGGAGGCAACGCTTCTAATGTCTCACGATCAAAACTCGAATTTGCCATGTCCAGGTCCATCTGTGACATACTTTCCGAGCCGCTACCATTACCACCACCACCTGCCGTAGCGGTATCGCTGCGGGCACTCGTCGACTCAGCGGCCGTAGGTGTATTCTGTGCGATGATCTCTGCTTGCATGTCCGGAGGTAACGAAGCGAATACTTCAGCATCCATACCTTCAGGACACTGATACACTTGCTGCCCCTCATGTCGTTCAAGCATGTCGTCCGATAAGTCTTGCGCAGTGGCAACCTCAACCGACGTTGACTGTGTCTGTGTTGACGGTATATCCTCGGATTTGGATTCTTCCTCGACGACCCTGGCTTGATTTGCAGTGTCGTTGACTGTACTTGACTGCGCTGACGTCGTCCCGAAACCAGATAAATCAAGAGTGAAGTTCATCATGGAATTTGACGTAGCAGACGTAGTCGTTGAGGCCGCTTCAGCAGGTAAGGAAATCGGAGCAGGCGGTGGTGGCGTAGAATCCAAGCTACTGACAGTTGCAGGATTACTTGCTGCACGCGGAGAAACACTTGCCAGCTCTTGTCTCTCGGGTGGAGTTTCCGTGTCAGCGTCGACAATATCAACATCTACATCCGACTCAGGTGGTGATCGGAGTAGAGATGATTCTCCAAGGGTACTAGTAAGCTCCGAAACAGAAGCGGCATCGGTTGCCGCGTCGTGCCTCTCGGTCCGATCAATGCTCTCCGAAGCATTAGGCTGCACGTCAGCGTCATCAACGGCCCTAGACTCACTAGCAGTGTGCTCTCCACTTCGAGGAGTTCCCACGGCACTGCGTTCTTCCATTATGTCGTCAACACCGTCTCGTTGCCGAGACGATGTGTCTCTATCATGTGTTTCAGAGGATGCGGGTGGCTCGTCATCATCTGCACAAATACGAGTGATCTGCTGCTCCAATCTTGAGGCCACTGACCGAACGTCAACATCACGTCCTACACTACTAGAGCCCCAAAGTGCCGAGTTAGACGCGGAACCACCAATCACATCACCGGCTCGACTGCCAATTCCACGTGATAAATCAACGCCAACAAACACGTCACCGAAAATGTCCCGATCTCCCCGACGCAAACTTAGGCGCTGGTGTCGAGAAGGCAACGAGCTCGGAATATCCAAAGAAAACTCGCTGAGAAGGTTCGACACGGCAGACAAACGATTGATACGGCTTGGGGGTCGCCCACGGTTGCCTCCGCCTCCACGCTGGAGCAAATCACGCCCAATGGTCAAGCGTGATCGACTCCCTCCTAGTGGAAGCTGTGTCTGAACTTGGTCAGTTAGCTCTTGCAACTCTCTCAATAGTGAGGAATGGCGAGGTAACGAGAAGCGACCCTGGTTGCGCAACAATCCGTTAGAATCTAATAAAATCGCGTCACCACGTCCACTTGTGCGCAGCAATGGATGCGTTGTGGCATTTACAGTAAATTGATCAGCGCTATTGCCACCAGTGCGGCCCAATTGGCGATCACGCCGTGAGCGATCACCTCGAGCACCTCCATCAAATGATTCGAAAAGGAAATCATCATCCAGCATATCTGGTAGTTCCTCGATGTACTGAAGAAGCGAATTTGAAAACACGCCACCAGCACCAGCTCCGTATCGGCTTTGCGAGCCCAGCGAGTGCCCTAAGCTACTTCCACTCTCCACGCGACCTCTCCGCGTTGTAAGCTCCGCTTGATTTTCACCTTCCACCTCATCATCTTCTATGTCGCCAAACGTCAGCACGAGAGTTTGACCGGTGGAGGAGGAACTAGATCCACTGCCACCGCCATTATACAAGCCAAGGGCATCACGCATAGATTCGACAAGTCTATCTTCAGAAGTTTGAACTTGACTCACGTCGCTTGCCGCGTTGCCAGTCCTGACATTTCGAGCAGCAGTCAGGCGAGCACGGCGGCGTTGTTCTTCAGCGAAAAAGGCCTCGTCGTCGAGCATGTTTAAGTATGAAAACTCCTCTTCATCCACCTCGTCCAAAGCATCCAGGATCGAAAGTTCCGAGTCCAATGATCCCCAAAGACGGTTTGAAGTTGTGCGACGACTAGTTCCGTGGCCACCCGAACGCCGAGACATGTGAAGATGTTGGTGCTCCTCAAATTCATCCTCTTCCTCGTCGTCGTCGTCGTCATCATCCTCGTCATCATCGTCGTCGTCGTCATCCTCATCGTCGTCATCTTCATCCTCTTCATCCTCTTCGTCTTCTTCACCTTCGCCTTCGTCGGTAGAGTGCTCTGATACACTGCTACGATCGCTATGGTCATCACTGTGATCATCATCTTCATCGTCTTCATGCATGTCGTGGTCATCCATTCCAGAAAGAGGAGATCGCATCGAGACGTCGTCGTCATCTTCTTCACGCAGTGGATAAAATTCAAGCCCGGCGCTGTTAGGCGAGTCTCGAGTCTCAGTATCCACCTCCATCACATTACCCCGGTCAGCTGAGGCTCTAGATGAGTTCGTTTCACGGCTACTTTCAAAAGAAGTCGATGCAACTGCTGATGTTATCGGAGTGGTAGACGGTGCCTCCGCATCTCGGTTGCTCGGGCTGGCCCCGGAAGACTCTGCGCTACCCGTGTGGTTTCGCTTCTTTAACAAACGACGAACTCGATGTGTCACGAACGATCGCGTAAGTGTGGAGAGCGGGCGAAGCAACATCGTGCATGTAGCATGTGCCAATGGATGCGTCAAGTCAATTTTGCGAAGAGCTTCAGCCAGTAGTGTCACGAAAGAGTGCTTGCCCTTTAGACCACCTCCCAACACCACCTTGTCCCACGCAAACCCCTTCGAGGAACCCTTCGGCCATAAGATACTCATGATCAGACCTGACCAAGCGTGCAGAGAACTCAACGCGTGTTCATCCCGCACACTCAAATCATCGTGCGCACTCACAAGGTTGCCGCCTTGGGGCCATTCCTGCAGCAAGCGCACAAGCTCCAAAATGATACATTTCGAGCCTTCTCCAGAATGACTGCCAATGCTCACCAGTAGCCTGTGTGCGTTGTGAACTCGCATCCGTGTGCGACTGTCAACGAATGTTTTCACATCCGACAGCAGCTGATCCGAATCGCTGCCACCAAGTCTGCTGTTCCCATAAAACCCGTCTTCCTTCAAAGACTTTCGGGAGGCAGCAAACTGGCAAAGTTCTCGTGAAGGCAAAAAGTCGCACAGCACCAGTCGAATGAAGCTTCCACGCTCACCATGCGCACCAGGTTCATCCTTCGCCTTAGCAAGAACGGTTGCACAAGCGGGGAAGTAGGTGATCAGATGGACCAGCAACTGCAGATACACCCCTACACATAATCCCGCAGAAATCGACCCACTCTCGATTCCAGGTGTATGGGGCACTCCCTCTTGCTTCTTCGCGCACTTTTCCTCTTCCCATAATTTGCGAATGCGACCGATAATCTTGTGTACGATCACATGAGCATGGTGCTTGTGATCCTTTGGTAGCTTATGTGGGGCCTTTGAGCCAATCGTCCCGCTTTCTTGAGCTAAACTTGACTGTTCAAGGGTTTGCCCTGATGACGATGCATCGGCGCCATCAGTTTTTTTCGGTATTGGCATGATATACGTTCGACCCGACTCGGTCTTCTTAACCCGTACAGAGTTTTGTAGTGCCTTGAGGAACACAGCTTCGTTACGTGCTGCGAATGGAGCAACCTCCGTAAGCAACGCACGCGGTGTGATGCGCATCTGGCTTGGGGCACCGAATCGAGTCGACAACTTGGTTATTGCGCGTCGAATTTTGTCCTCCATCATATGCTCCAAAACCTCGGGTGACTCGAGCGACTGCGAAAGCAACGTGCTAGTCAGTTCTTGGTATCCAACAAAGAAAAGGTCCTCCGGGACATCCAGTACAGCATCCAGGCCACCATGCGCCGAAAAAAACGATGCCAGATCGTACGTGAGTGTCAAGCGCGACAGTAACTGCCAAATCGCGTGCGCTAACGCCTTGTAGTCTGTGAGCATCGACGCCGGAGATGGTACCGCCGTTGATGCTTGCTTGAGTTTTTGCAGACAGATACTAACTAGTTGCTGCTCAAATGCGCTGTCCTTCGCTGAGGTCAAAGCACCACCCTCCTCCTTGTGATTCCCTCCCTCCGGCTCGCCACCAGTTTTTGCCTCATTATCCACATGGGCGTCGTCAACAGATAATGTGGGTGACGTTGACGACAGCTTCGACGCCGATCCTGTTACCGCTGCGTCAAGAACCAACAGGATAGGCGTACACGAGGGCTTTAGACTGCCATCTTCGTTTGTTCCTGCGCTCGACACAGATGCAACGAGTTTGTCGATGCATGATGGTGACTGAAGCTGCATCACAGCCCACGCATCAGTGTTCAATTGAAGCACAAGTGCCAGCAAATGCGCCATCATAGTCAAGTACTCATCCCCGCCTTCTTCGTCTCCGTTGAAATAATCCAAAACAGCTGCATTCAGGCGCTGAATGACCAAATCGCGGTCTTCGTCTGAGCGTGAGCACAGGAAGCTAAAGTACTCTGCGATCGCCTTCACCAAGTTTTGACTCGGATAGAAGTTCTTCGAGGCTTCAGCGCGTTTAGCATCCGCTGCCTGCCGTTTCACAGCCTCGCGTCTTTCTTTGCCAGCTTGCACGCACAAAATTTGGAAGCACACAGATTCGAAACTATCGCGCAGTGAAATGTAAAGCGCTTGCAAGTCTTCTTCAAACTTCTTCTCCTCCGCAACTTCTTTTTCTCGAGCAGCTTCGGCAGCGGCACCGTCATCGTCAGTTGCGTCGCCATGCTGCTCTTCTTCACCCCCATCCTCGTCCTCAGGATGACCTAGTATCCACTCCATGGCCAGTTCCACGTTGTTTACTTGGATCTGTCGGAGCGCACGCTCCACCCGCGACTGTTGAAAGCCCATCGATACGAGGCTATCGACAATCTCCGTATCAGGCACAAAAGATTGACGCCGACTACTTCCTGAAGGACCTGACGAACCTGACCCACGTGTACCACCAAAGAGAGCTCGTCGAAGCGATAGAGCTTCGTTGTAGAGCTCAGTGCTAGAATTTCTTTCACGATTGCCGCGACTAAATCCCAACCCTTGACGGCGACCAGTGCCTCCTAATTCACCTTCGCCATCGGATCCTGCTGATTCGTCATCACTATCCATACGGTTTTTTAGAATCGTAACGGCAATAGGCATCACCTCAGCAAGACACGAATCTACAGGTGAGGATGGGAACTTCGGGTGTTTCCAAATAGATAGCAGTGCACGCACGCACATGCCGTGCAACTGCGCTGTCAATTTTCGAGATTCAAAAGGCGCCTCATCCGCTTCTCCTGCTTCGTCACTTGTCAGCAATGCCGCCGTTAATGGGGATGCAGATAAACCATCCAGGTTGGACAATTTACGCAAAACGCTCGCGGCAATGTGAAACGACGTCATCGCCATTTGAGAGGGTCGGACTCCGTCGTTTGTCCCACTATCAGCGGGTTTGTCCCGCTCTCCTTCGAGGCAAACCACGAAGAAACGCTCGATTATATTCATGACCACGTCCATGAGGTTTGAGGCCGTGATCTGGGCACCAGCGCACGTAGCAATCGTTTTACCCGACTTCGTAGCATCGCCTTCACCTTCGGGGGCGCTGTCTTGAATCATAGGCACATCTTCAATCGATGCGGGGGGAATCAGTGAAGACTGAGATCTTTCAGACGAAGTTTGCATCTCCGAAGCTTCGCACAGTGGTTTCATTAGCTCCACAAGTAGTAACGTATTGGGTTGCTTTTTCTTTCCCTCGAAAAGCACAACGGAAATTGTTTCCAACAGAAACGTGAGGTAATACTGCTGTACGAACGTGTCGATCTGTGTTGCACGAGCCACCGACACGACATATAGCAAATGACCTTCCAAAATCTGCGTGACTGTCCGTGCGAGTTTCCGTGCGTGCGGTGCTAGAGGAACCACGATATCATCGCCTCGTCGGTGTTGCATAGGAGCCGACAAGAAAACTTTGCTGTATGCAGTTAAAAGTCCGCGCATGCTTAATGAAAAGCGTAGGAGTAGCAGTGATCCCATCTTCCACAGGCCAGTTCCCCGAGACTTCTGGCTAAGCTCCGGTTCAGTAGAATGCATGCTTCCGTCTTCAGTACCAGAAGGCATTTCCATGCGGGTATCGGCGTCATCGCCCGCAATCTTGACCTCTTGAGGCTCTTTACGCTTTTCCTTACGCTTCTTCTGATGAAGGGCTGCCAAACTCGCCCGCTCGAACTGCACGGAGCGGTCTACACGAAATAATCGTGCCATGACCTGCTGCGTGGAAGAGGCTGTGAAATCTGTGAACCACCGCCGACTCTGCATGTGAGTATGTGCCGTTTCCAGAGTCCAAATCAGCACCGAAGCCAGCCATTCCAACACAGCCAGCACCCGAAGATACTCGCCTACAATCATAACTTTATCACTAGACGTACTGGCAGCAGTGCTTTGATTGTGGGCAGTAATCAACTTTGCCAAATCGATGTCAGGAAGCGAACTCAACACTCCCTCTGCACCCTCACCGCTCTCACTTAAATACCACGGCAATCCAACCCTCGCACGGGCACGTTGAAGGTTATCCATTTGAGAGCTCAATTCTTTCACCATAGCTGCTAGAAGATTCGTCGGCTGCTGTGACGCGTACGAACGCAGTGCCAGTGTTATCGACTGTACAGCTGGATTGTGAGCCAAGGTGCTCTCGGGCGACCCACTCCTTGTGGTCTTCTTACTCGGGAGAGCACCATCCAGAAAGGTGGAAGTACTTGGGAGGATCAATTGATATAACGCTAACAGCAGACGAATGCCTCCGAGGTCGGCAAAATACGCTGCATGCTCGGACTTGGAGAGCAACGGTTCCAGTAAATCCGCCACATGAGTTGTCATCCGTATCAAGATCCCGTGGGTCTGGTCTCCAATGACATGCTGCGTAGAGCTCTGTTTCGATTCTTCGCCAAACCGAATCACCTTCTTCAGCGCATGCACTGCAGCTTGAATCGCTGCGTTTTGGAAGCTCGGCACATGCCGCATTAACTCGAAAATGCCAGCACCAACGGCAGCAGCTGTATCACCTTGGAAGCAGTAATCTTTGGCTTCATCTTCTGTGTATTGAGGAAGCGCAAAAACGTCTAGTAGGTGCATGAGTGGCTCGTACTTTGCCACCTTCTCCGCATGCGCTGTGGTAAGACACAGCGCATTCAGCACGGTTGGAACCGCTGTGAGCAGCTCACTAGATGGAGGCAACAGGATTCGGGATGGGTACAATTCGGCAATATCCCACCGCGTCAGTGTTTTCAAGAACGCGTCTGCCAAACCCGCAGCGTGTACATGATTCACACTGCTCGGATCATTGTTGATAATGTCAGAAACCACAACAGCTGTCTGGGCGAATACGACAGGCCCAAACACATCCACATTGGACAGTAGCTGTAGTAACACCTTGTTGAGTGCACTGCCCTCGCGAATGGCACGGCTTGTCGCCCCCGCACTCATTACGCCTTGTGAATGAAATGACATAGACAATGAAGCCAATATGGCTAACAGCAGCACCGTCTTCGTTTCGGGAACTTTTGAGCTTGTGGGGCTTGCTTTGGGGGCAACGATACTGGCGGATTCAAGCTTGAGCCTATCCACAAGTATGCCGACTCCATTCAAGTCGCGGTAGAGCGCGGCTGCGGCTGAATGACTACTCACTGTGATTTCGAGTGCCTGCACACACTGTGTTGTCACAGCCATGTGAAAAGTGCTTACTGAGGGTAGCGTAAGCACATGCAGAAGAGCGGGTACGATGCCATTTTCCGTAAGAACCGCAGCACCGGATTGGACCGCCACCACGGTGGTCAGCAATCCCAAAACAGCCTCCATCCAGCAAAGCTTTGTCTCGAAAACGTTTCCGCTGCTAACACTTCGAAACGGAGGCGCACCAACGACCTCTGCCTCTTGAGGGGATAACAAATCAGTTGTGGCCTGCACAAACGCGACTGCCAAGCTCATATCCATATCGGTATCCGCTGCTTCCGACTGTACCGCGGTAGGTGACGGAGACCCTGTTGTAGCTGTAGAGCCTAGAGCCGAAACGTCGCCAAGCTCAGCCATGCAAAATCGCACAAGAGACGGGAATACACCGTGCGGCGTCCCCTTGACAACGCCCAAAGCTTGCAGCACATTCGATTGGCGTCCGAGCACGCCCATACCACCCGCTCGCCCAACTCGATCATTTACCAAAGCGGTGAGAACAAGTAGCGCAGTGATTCGCACACGCACAGGCACTCGCTCAATGCTCTCGACGCGAATAAGCTCCACAATCCCTCGCGTAAGTTCTGGGTGCTGTTCCACATAGTTCGTCACGTCCCACGCGTCACTGAACAGCGAAAACAGCGCGAGCAGCGCATGCAGACGCTCCACCACCAAATTCTCGCGCGCCAACGCGCTGCGTGCAGCATAGCACGCGCGCACCTGTGTGAAAAGCTTGAAGTGTAGTCTCTTGGGGATGTTGCACTGCTCGATTAAACGTTCACAAGCAGTCGCAGCCGCGCACGCCGCGTCCGCAGGCGACGTGCTGGCCCCCACCACCTCTTCAAAGGGCAGGATGGCCACACTCACCACTCTGGCAGTGGTGTCCTCTCCTCCTTCCTGCTCCGAGATATAAAACTGAAACTCCATGCTGCTTACTGTGTCGGCGTTTGTCGCGTTCAGGTAATCCACCACCTCCAGGCTGTTCTTGGGTGCCCCGCGCCCTTGCGCGATCGTCAGCAGTCGTCGTCTGAGCAGATTGTTCCTGCCGGCCGCAGGGTCCACGAAACTCGTGGGATCGGCGGCGTAGCGGTGCACCTGCGGGGGCAGCGCCAGCATGGCGACGACCTTGGTAGCCTCGGCCAC
>JAHWLF010000216.1:0-17664 GCA_024679295.1 Phytophthora parvispora
ACGGCAAGTTGAAGTGCTCGCGCCCTTTCGTCGCTTCGTACTTAAGCGACTCGGTATCTTCACGGCCGCTTTTTCCTTTTCGGTGGGACTGCGCACGAACGATGCCGCGACGCCGGGAAACCAAGGTGCTGCTGAGTCTGGACGAGGTGCGCGCGGCCTTCGAGCAGCAGAGCGCGCTGGCCGTCAAGGACGCGCTGGGCGTGATCCACGAGGCGCAGTTCTTCCTCGGGCTCGAGCCCAACGTGGTGGCTGTGCCGCCGCGAGCTTCAACTTACGGTAACTTTAGGGGACAAGTTGCCGCTTTTTGGAGACTGATCTGGCGACTGAACGATCCGGCGATTACGTGTTCATTTTGCGCAGTGTTTGGAGACATCCACGGCCAGTTCTTCGACCTGATGCAGCTCATGGACGCGGCGGTCGTGGCCGAGCTCCAGGAGCGAGACACGCAGCTGCTCTTCCTGGGCGACTACGTGGACCGCGGGGCCTTCTCCTGCGAAGTCATGCTATACCTGCTGCTGCTCAAAATACGGGTGCAGTACTGGGGAAACCCTACTTTTCCTTTGCAATCAATTGATGCACTAATCGTGTGTGTACCCAACCAGTTTTCTGATAAAGTGGTGCTGCTGCGCGGCAACCACGAGTGCGAGTCCATCTCGTCCTTCTACGGGTTCCGCAATGAGTGTACGTCTGTCTTTTTGTATCATAAAAGTGAGTTAGAATTAGCTTAATCTGTTGTGTATGTTGCCAGGCCGGGTCAAGTATGGCATCTCGGTGTACTACCACTTTCTCTCCTGCTTCCAGTCGATGCCAGTGGCGGCGTTGCTGCCCACGCCTCGAGGCAACATCCTTTGCGTTCATGGGGGAATTTCCCCTGAATTGAAAACCATTGAAGACATCCAAGCCATTGATCGACGTCGTGAAGTTCCTACTACCGGACCGCTATGCGATTTGCTGTGGGCAGATCCTCTGACGCAGAGTGTTGGGGTAGAGAACGAGGTGGACACGCAGACATCCTGGGAACCCAATCAGGTCCGAATCTCAATTGAGGTGTCCACCTGGGGGAAATTTTATTTTTACTGAGTATAGTTATGGACGACCTAGGCGCGTGGCTGCTCGTACTACTTCAACGCAGCAGCAACGTTTGAGTTCCTGGCCAATAACCAGCTGATCTCAATGCTACGAGCTCATGAGTACGAGGACGAAGGATTCATGTTCCACTTCAACTCGGAGGAATTTCGGAATTTGGACAATCGAGAGGACAAGTCCCTGCCCCCGCTCATCACTGTCTTTTCAGCACCAAACTACTGTGACAGCTACGGAAATATGGTGCGTTATTATTTTGCTCCGATGATTCAGCATTTTCGAGTGCGCTGAACAAACTAATGGCTTTGATCGATGACTAGGCTGCGTATTTGGTATTTCGGAATGATCCGTTCACGTGGAAAATGCAGCAAGTTGAGACGGTGGGGCACCCAGCCCCTCCGATTGCAAGTGCTGAGAGGGGGTCGGACATGTGGCGCTTGTTCAACCAAACACTGCCGTTTTTACCAGCCAGCAAGGAGTTTTTCGAGGAAGTGTTGTGGCTGTCTGACGGACAGAAGGCTGCCAAGAATGCTGACACCACTGCAATACGTTTTCCTGCTGCCGATAATGACATTCTTGCAATGGCAGCAAATGTTGTAGAGTCTGACGATGAGAGCCCAGCCGGTAAGCAGGCTAGTTGGCTTGACGTTAGGCCTTCCGATGACACATGTGATGCGTAAATACTGATACAGAACGACGCCGGCGCTTGACAAGTGAAATGCACCCGCAAGCGATTCGTAAAGTACTCGATGATGAAGTGCAAAAGTGGGAGCTGGTTGAAGATAAATCGACGCATACTACAGGCCAGGATTCGCCTCCGAGAATCGTTCGCAGACCTTCCATGTCCAACATGGATGAGCCGCTGGAGAGTGAAGACGATCGACCCAGTGTGCGGTATCGTTGAAAATTTGCACTGCCATGTCGATCGAACAGAACTTACTCAATTATTTTTTGCTTACCGACAGCTCCTTACGAATCAAGAGCTCGACACTACCAAGCTCATGTTCTCGTTGATGGACACCGATGGCAGCTTAGAGCTGAGTTCTGTCAAGGTTTCACAATTCATCCTGAATATTCTCGGTAAGGCTTGTGACTTGATGTTATTATCTGTGCGGTAACTAACCGAGCATGACGAACTAAAGGTGAGAAGATTAGCTCTGCGGATGCTGATCGCTATCTCGATGCCCTGGATTATGACCGAAACGGAGTTGTGGACTTTGCCGATATCCTCTCCTGGGTGGCGGTTATGAAGGCGAATCGCAAAAAGCACGATTCATGCCGAATTGTAAGCTGGGCATCAATGCAGAATGGTGTTCGCCTGTTCGCACGTGAGATCGATTTCAGCAAAGTCTGCTTGTGGCTAGCATTCGGCTGTTTACTGCGGGATATTATCGTTCCCAAGCAGCGTAAGGTGATTAAGTCATCGTCCATCCGGTTGCTTGGCGCGGCCTCACTTGTTCTGTACGTGCTTGACCTACTATCGGGAGGGTATGTTGGTCGAGCGCGTCGAATGTTATCGTTGCAACAAGCGTTACGCATAGTTAAGCAGCGATTCACATCCTGGTATAAACCGTAGGAGGGATAGAAGAGTATGAGTGCACCGCTAACGTAGGAGATTTGAGTACGTCAAATATCTGAATTATTGCAGGTAATGTTGGCTAGATTGCTATCACAGCCAATGCTGTTCCTGTTTCGTCACATACGCCATTCACACGGTCCCGTACGTACCATAGCGCATTGACCTTCAGTACCCGTCGAAGTATCACTGCGGAGCACAAACTAAAGCAAGACAGTTAGAAAACGATACCCCCTCACACCAAAACGCAGCGTGAATAACATGCTTACGCTGTTGAAGAAGTCGTAAAATCCTTGAATGGTGTCGGCGAATAGTACCACCGCGAACATTGGTGCAATCGCCAACGCAACCGACCTTGAATGGTGTCGGCGAATAGTACCACCGCGAACATTGGTGCAATCGCCAACGCAACCGTCTGCAGTTTCTCAAATGTCACCTTCGCGTCGCCTTCAAGCTTCGTCTCCCTAGTTGCAAGGCCCACGATGAACCAGGTTGTGATCCATGCCACGACTGGATCCCGAGCATAAATGTACACAGTGATAGCCCCCGCGATGAAGATCCCCATCGTTGGCGCATAGATATCAAAACTGAAGTAGTCGCCATTGAAAAACTGCACAATGTCGAGAATCGAAAAGATTGCTGCCGCACTAAGCCAGGTGAACCAGAGACGCGCAAAGATCTTGTCCGTTGTAAACTTGATCGCTTCAATAGCGTTTTGGGGTACCCACTGGGGTCGGTCTTGTAGCTTGTAAACGTGGGGAATTGTCTTGTACCACAACAGGATTAACGCGACTGGAGACAAGTACATCCGAAGGCTACCGAAGAGCATGAAGACCAGCACCAGAAAGAAGCACGCTGTACAGACAAGGTACACAAGCAGCTTCACCAGGAAACCGAGATACCTTTGGTTGTCCGCTGCGCGGGGGAAGAGTTCTCGCATCAACGATTCGTTGTCTCGCTTGAAGACAATGTTACCACTTAAAACGCTTGCCAGGAGGAATAAAAAACTGGATAATACGTAGACCGGTTGTACATCTCCTGAGTATCGACTCTATCGGATGCGGCATACCAGGGAGCGAGCCCAAATGCCAGGATGCAGCAGGGGTGCAGGTACACGCGCACAAAAAAACATTATCGCGTCTCTTGTTATCCACGGCATTCTGGAGGTCGGTTGATCAATCTGCAAAAGAGGGAATGAGGTGGCTCGGAAGAGTTTGCACATGATGGAACTTGATGCTTATAAACAAGGATGTCTTCTTGAGTGAAAGGAGCAGTGCAAACTTTCCGCGAAACAAACGATCCTGTTTCTATGATACACAGAGTACATTCTGTGAATTTTATGCCTCCTTTGTGGATTGTCAATTTGTCAGGTCGAGACTAATGAGACAGCAGGAAAAAGTCGTGGATGCCAACGTTTAAAAAGGAAAAATGGATAGCAGAGATCTCTGCCTACTATAACTACCAGTCATTGAAACGCCACACTGTTCTCTGCGCTGGTGTCGAGGCGAATACAAATATTAGGCTCAGGATATTGGCATCCATGTGGTAAAGTGCCTTCGATTCCACAGCGGCACAGCTCCTCGTCACGACACTTATCATCGCAGCCTTTGCCAGCTTGGAGAGTTTCTGTTTTGTGACTGGCAAGAACTCTTCATCGAGTGCGTCGAGCCCCCTTCTCTCTTCCTCGTCAAAGTTTTGATTTTCCCTAGGTGACACCCATAGTTCCACGAGTTCTCGTGCCATTCGAAGCGCAGGGTTCTGCAGACATATTATCAGATCTGAGACCTGGTCTGTCTTCTGGATGGTCATGTCCCGGATAGGCCAGGTTTGCAGCTCCTCGCCATGACAAGATGCTGTGATATTACAGTTGTTCGTCCAGAGCTTCTCTAGTAGTGGGCATGCGGTGGCTACCACGCTAAGGTCCAGAATTGGTTGGTGTTGGGTGGCATTGTATACATGAATCGACAAACTGCGAATGTTTCGAAAAAGCAGCTTCAGTAACTCTAGTACCAATTCCACGTCTTGAATAGAGTCGAAGTAGAATTTCAATCTATCACAAAGTCGGTTCTTGTTCAGAAAAGGTTTCTTCGAGTCGGCTGTGAAACAAACAGAGTCTCCAATTTCCGTCGTACAGATCCCGTAACCGGGAACAACGATATCCACAAGACCCCCTTCCGTTGCATTGTAGGAAGCTCGGCATCGAAATTTACAGGATCCAACCATGCCGTTGTTATTATCGGCCAGTGATATCGAAGGCCACAACTGCGCTCCTTCGTCCATATCCACGAACCCGTACACAAGTTCCTGCCCCCGAGTTTCTCTTGACGTTGATAGTGGGAAGCCGGTCTCCAACACAGCTGCAACAGCTGACATATCTGCTTTCGTCAGTGTGATCTCTTGAATCGTCAGCTCTACAACAGCATTGTCTGGGTTCCGAACATCAGAAGTTCTGCTGCATAGACCATAGATCAACCACGCCCACCGCGTGGGGTTCATCGAGTGAATATTAATGCCCGTCAGTTGTGTCTTGGAACACATTTCAGCAACGGCCGAAAATGCGGTGACAACAACGTCGTCAGACACCGAGCTGCATGACAAGTCCATCCATTGATAGACTGCCCGAGGCGAAGCTTTAGAGTTACCTCTATCCAGTGTTGACAGTGTGCAGAACGAACGACCGCAGATCAGGGTGCTTAGCGCATTTATTACGCCTTGGGACGGTCCCTCAACCCAATCTCCACAATCCAGATCGATACAAACTTGTGAAATTGGCATTCGAGCCAAAGCACCCGCCAACTCTAGGAAACCCGAGGATGCACGCAGATTACGTATTGACGCGCTCACATACTCACATGTTGGGGATTTTGGTACTGGTACTTGCTGCCATGCGCTAAGCAATGTGGTCTTCTCGCAAGAAAGAAGAAGTTGGACAACGGCAGGAACATGAAGACCTAACAGCTTCTGAAATCCAGTCAAAACAACGTTTATCCCACCCGCGCATTTGCCAGATTTCTGTCGGCATCGTACTTCGGAACCGTAAGCAGTGCACGACCAGTGGATGAATGCCCGGAAACTCACTTTGACAACCACCTTAGGTTTCATGGCCACTAGTTTCTGGGCAGCTGCTTGAAACTCTTGAGAGTACTCCAACGGAAATCCAATCAACGAGGCCCAGGTGACTGGGCTGTGGCGTGCAGCGGGATTTGGTGTAAAGATTCCGACTAACTCGACGCTCCAGCGTGGGCAGTAGAGGTATCCTTCTACTACCGCAATTGGCATCTCTGTGTGCACCATCATGAGGTCTACAAACGCTTTATTGTTCACAAATGAAAGTAGAGTGAACAGCTCGAGTGCTTCGATCAGCTGTCGTAATTGTGAGGCATCTTGGCGGACTGTAATACGGGACAATATTTCACACGCCAAACCGTCACGACTGGCGGCATAAAATAAAAAAACCTTCAGATCTCGTTCATGTGCGTTCGTATTGCTCTGGACCAAGCCAGCGCGCAGTACAGCAAGCCAAGGCTCGAGGAACCCCCACTCAGGTGTCATGCTTGGATGCCTGCTACAATCAAAGTGTGATATTATATCCATCACCAAAGCGGCTTTGTCTCCTGACCTCTTTCAGTGGTCCCGCATCCATCACAGAATTTCACCTAGTATCACTGAATTTAGTTGTGTGGGAACCAATATCGCCAGCTATATTACCCAACTTCTTTGAAAGGTAACGTTGTTTCAGGGATTTCTTTGACAAGATTTACTTAGCTGTAGCGCTACAGTGTCAGACGCAGGCTGCACCGAACCAATATTGACTCTGTATCAAAGCCATTCACACCGCCCCATATACAGTATTGAGGCTCTGGCCTTCTGCATCTGAAGAGGTATCACTGCGCGGTGCAAACTGCAATCAATTCAATTAGCAAAACCAGTCACTTGCCCCGAATACGGTAAGAAAGCACTTACGTTGGCGAAGAAGTCGTAAACACCTTGAACGGCGTCGATGAACAGCACCACCGCGAACATTGGTGCAATCGTCAACGCAACCGTCTGCAATTTCTCAAAAGTCTCCTTCTCGTCGCCTTCAAGCATCGCCTTCCTCATTGCAAGGCCCACGATAAACCAGGTTGCGATCCATGCTACGACTGGATCTCGAGTTTGCACGTACGCTGCGATACTCACCAAAACGAAGATACCCATCGTGTGTGCGTAGACAGCAAAGCTGAAGTAGTCACCGTGGAAAAACTGCAGCAGGTCGAGAACGGAAAAACTCACGGCCGCAGTCAGCCATACAAACCAGAGACGCAGAGCCAACTTGTCTATTGCAAACTGAATCGAGTCGATGGAGTTCTGGATCCTCCAGTGGCATCTCTCCTCGAGCTCCAAATAGTAGGGCATCGTCATGACCCACAGCGATATTAGCGCGATGGGGGTCAGGTATAGCCAGTGGCCACTCAAGAACATGGAGCCCAGTGACAGCGACGACATGGCCAAAATCACGATCAATAGACCAAGACAGTAGTGGCTGTCCGCAAAGCGTGTCACGGGCCGTAGAAATGGTACGTGCTCAGGCTCAAGCTTGAACACTCTGGAACTGGTGTAAACACTCCATACGAGGAAAATCCAGACGCAGAACACGTAGCTTGGTGGGGCAAGCAGGTTGACCATATCTTGACTATCGGTATCATCAGACGCCGCTGGACTTGTAGCATATCCAAACGCCAGGAAACAGAACAGATGCGGGTGAACGCTTCCAAAGAATAGCATCGCTTCTCGTGTCATCCATGCCATGTCGAAGAGCTGGTACCAGCAGTAGATCCAGAAGCGAGAATGCAGAATTCTGAAGAGCACGGGATATACGTGATGGAATTTGACCTTCTTTCAGCAAAAAGACCACAATTTGTATGAAAGTTAATTTCCACTAAATTACTGCTAGATTTCCGCTCAAAACTTTAGTTTATTCTTCCTCTTCCAATTCAAACTCAAGTTCCTCCTCCAGTTCAATATCTGGGATATCGCTGAAGTCAACGGCGATGCCTAGTTTTTCGACACCTTGGGTGAGGTATGCCAACGTTACTGTTCGGTCGTTGGCTCTGCGCTGATCCTGGTGTTTCCGTATTTCGTGCATGCAGTGCTTGCACAGCGTTGGGTTTTCGTTGTTCGGTTGGAAGCCTGGACAGATGAGGCCGGTCGTACAGATCGAACACTTGGGGAACTTTGCGTTGAGGAGGGCCAAAATGGTCGCATGCTTGCCCTGTCGAATTCTTTGAAGCTGTTCACGCTTTTCGTCCTTGACTACAGTCGTCTGTCGAACAATACTCTCAGTTTGCTGCATCTGCTCTTGTTGCCTCCGCTCCACCTCTTCTCGGGCTGGCCCGATGTACGGCTTGGTGGCAATCAGCGTGAACTCGCGGCCACATGCAACTGAGAGCAACACAAAAGAGGTTCCGCCTATTAGCTCATGATCGCAATGAATGAAGCTAATATTTGAAGGTAGCAACGAACTGGAACAGGGGCGACCGACAAAGTTTTCCATGCCTTCGACGCGTCCAGGGACAGCGCAGAAATTTTCTTCGAGGTCTCCGAGCTCTTCCGGTCTCCCAAGGCACCCATTTGTGTTGCTTCCCCACGTAAAGACCTGATTAAATCGTGGTTAGCGTCGTGGCATAGACTACTCAGAATCAATACTCATGTTCTCGACCTCGTCATCAACTGAGAGCGCTGCGTTGTGGTACATCCCCGCACATACTTTTTTGATGAGAGCATGAGTCGTGAAAAAATCGGTCACTAGACCTGGAAGTGTTGAGATTTGTTTTCCCCCTTGAGCAAGCTAGCAGCAACATTATTCGTCAGTTCGGAGACACGCTTACAAATCCGTTGTTATGCGTACCTGTCCTAGCCGACCACTTCCCCACGTATATACCTAAAATGAAATCGTGGATCAGTTAGCCAAGAATTCGCTTGCATGAATCGTGCAGCTTATTGCCCACGCACCACTCCTCCTTTCAATAGAGGGGGGATTAGGACAACAGCCACGGTATGCCAACATGCACACGCGATCTCCACGATGACGTCGGTCTTCAACGCTTCAACCAGCTTCGGATTTACGTAAGACGTATTGTCTCCGTGACCTAGTCGGCTGAACTCCCAGAATATTAGAAACTATTTGTAGTGATGGCAAACCACCATGAACATTAGGCCTTACCCACCGTCCCCGCTTCCCCACGTGTACGCTTGGCCATCAGTCGTCACCAGACCAGCATGCATAGCACCACAAGATATCTGCAACAAAACCAGCAAAAAAGTTAAAGTCTCCAAAACAGCTCGAGTTTGCTGGTATGAATACAAAACCCGAGCACTCTCGTACCTGGCTGACTTGTAGTTTAGCAATACTACGCGCTAAACTCGAGTGATCGTTCGTGTTGTAAGTAGCGCCATAAGCGAGCATCTCTCCTTTGTCAGTGACGGCGAAGGTGTGATTGGTCCCAACATCGACAGCAGTAATAACACAGGCCTCTGATACTGTCCGCTCCCATAGTCGAGGCTCGCTTGAGTCGACTCCGTAGCGGACGCGGGCCTTCTTGGAGAGAGCCTCGGATAAATTGTGGACAGGCTCAGTGCCCAATTGGCAGTGATCGTTCTGTCCCCACGTATAGACGTCGCCGTCTTTGGTGTTTGCACAACAATGGACACGGCCTACAGCGATGTGGCTAACACCTTCACCACAGAGTGCGAGAAGCTTTACCGGGTGCACGAAGTCCTCGTCGCCACCTTCTTCGTCTTCATCATCACCGCTTTCATTCTGATCTTCTCCGTCGTCTCGTTCCTCCTCGATCTTCTCTGTCGGCGCTAAACTTTCTCGCTTGTGCGCATCATTGTTTGCTTGTTTTGATAGTTGGTTGGTAGATCTAGCTTCGCCCCCTTCTTCTCCTTCTTCATCGCTCGGGTCAAGATCACTATCGTGCCCATACGTTAGTTTCGTTAGTGCTGCCAGCGAAGAGCCAGGTGGAAGGCCTGTGGGGCCTGTTCGTTTGCCCCACACATACACGTCTCCAGTTCGACTCACAGCGAACGCAACATCCGAGTCAAAGCCCTGTCAAAGAAAGTCATTAGATGCATGTGTCCAAACACATAGCGAAATTAATACGTACCGCGTACACGTGAGCGATGCTGCGTCCACGAAGCTTCTTGATAATCCTCGGCGTAGCAGACGACTCGAGATCTCCGTGTCCTAGTTGACCGGCGAAGCCCGATCCAAACGACCACACCCCACCAAGCATATCCAATTGGCGCTGGTACTCTTCTTCTTCCTCTTGTCGCCGTAGAATCTCTAAAACCCACCACGTAATTCTAAGCTCAATGGTTATTTCATTCACCGACTAAGGGCTACTCACCGGCAGTCCTCTGTTCGGTCAAGGATGCTGTTAATCGCTGCACCAGCGTCCTCTTTCCCCCTTTTTTGGGCAGTCCACGAGCAATGCACGACGCACGCAGCATCTTGGTCTTCATGAGTGTTAGACATCGCAAGTCCAGCTAACAACACGCAAGCGTATCACTTAGTACATCTAAAAAGACCTGCCGTTGTCAGCTTTTAGTGAGCCCACCCGCTCCCAAGCCTGGTTCGTGAGCAGATCTTCCGTGTCCTTGATGGGCAGAAACAATAACTTGCGGAAGTTCACGGCATCTTTGCCCGTGGGCACGCGGATAACATGCTTTTTGCGCCGTAGGAACGCCATGTCCTCGAAAAAACTGCGCCTTGCCGCGAAGCGACACGATGCAAAATGTGACGAGGCGGTGTGTTGAAGTTTTTGGTACAGTGTTGCAGTTTTCGCACAATAATACCAAGGCCGAACGCTTGGGTTTTCGATTGTACTAAAGCCGATTAGTTATAGTTATTTATTGCTCGGGGAATGAGGACGAGGAACTACTGGTGTCGCCAAGTCCGTGGACGCCATTGCATCTATCCGCGACGAGTCCAAGACCTTATTGTGGAGTCGTGTTCGCCGCAGGATATGCACCGGGTTGGACGTCTCGAAGTTTTCTTCATAACTGTGCATGATAAGGGCATATTAGATCACGTTGGCAGATTGACAGGGTACAAGTCGTTTCTCGACGTACCATTTGTAGGCTACTACGGGCAGGATGCAAGCGACAGCCGCCAGAAAGAAGCCGAGCCAGAAGCCTTGCGTGACGACCACCGTCCTCCAGACACCTTCGACGTCTCCGGTGAAATGGTCATACACGGCGATAGATGCAAGAAACACCGCCAGCGACAGCGCGTACGTGAGGCCAACCAGCCACGTCCAGTTCCACGTCTCAAAAAATATTTGAAAGTGGACGATCGGGACGATATAGAAGAAGGACGCGACGCTGGCTCCCCAAAACGAGCTTCCCTCACCGAGGTTGTCGTGCTGAATCAGCATAAGAGGGATTGCTGTGGCTATGATAGCGTGGCCGACTGCCAGTGTTGAGGCTTTTGCCATTGTGTGAGGAGAGAAGAACATATCTGCAGCTCCAAATCGGTATAACTCTGGAAACTTTGCAGCGATCGCCTCGAGTAGATCCGTCTCCATGACAGCCCGCACTGTAACCGGGAGGGCCGTAAACACGACGTTGTACGCCGTGATGTAAATATCGCAGAAGAATGTCTGCATCATTCACTGTAAGTCATTCTACGAATGGAAAGAGGGTAGCGTCGAACCCATACCTGTGCTGAAAAGGCCGATGCAATGCCGTAGATGAACTGGGGCATTGTAAAGACGATGTTCTTGTAGAAAAAATAGTCGATACACTGTGTTGTACGGAGGTACGACAGCCGGCCTGTTCACTCCAACATTTAGTACTGCAGCAGACACAACTTCAGATAGGCAAACCGTACCGTGGTAAAGCAGGAGCCGACCTAAGTGACTAAACTGCTGAACAGCATAGTCAGCGCTCCGAACGGCTTGCATGCCTTCCTGCCCCATAACGCCCACGCCTACATGAGCTGCCCGAATCATACTCACGTCGTTTGCTCCATCCCCGCTGCGTTCAAAGAGAACATTAAAGTTGGTAAAATTGTGAGCGAGAGGTAGAAGAAAAACTCTTACACTGCTAGCGTGACATCGGGGACGCCTGCTTTCACCAGCTCTACGACGAGGGCCTTTTGGATGGGTGAAGCTCGGCACACAATAACAGTTGCAGACTGCAAGGCCAGCTTCAGAAAGTTCTTGCGGTTGATCGGTAGCAGAGCTAGCGTCAAAGCACTGCCGTCGATCAATACAGCTTGGCTTTCCTAGACATGCAAAATTAGAGCAATGAAAAGGTTAGTTGTCGCCAAGACGATTACATATTTTCGAACAATGGCTCACCTTGGAGTTCTGGATGGCCTTTTCTAACTGATGCGTCATCTCATTGCGCGTGGCCCCCTGGATTATTACTTCCTGCATTTTTGGAGTGACTACACGACACAGTTTGCCCATTTCCAAAGATGTTTCGAGCTTGTCTCCTGTCAAAACCCAGATCTAGCGAGGAGCAAGACACGGCGTTAGTGCGAGATATGGAGTCAGGAAGTTTATACCAAAGCAAAAGCACCTTGATGCCAGCCTTCTGGAAAAGTGAGATAGTCTCTGGAACACCAACTTGTAGTTTATCCTCGACAGCTACAGCGAAAACAGCAATACTCAATTAGGTCTGATTTCCACATCTCCAAACCGCTTCAACCTACCACTAGCGCCGATCAGAGATAAGTGCTGCTCGATTTCGTTGATTAGTGCCTGGGTCTTGGATTCCTTGGCATGAATGTCTAATTCGGCTTCGTCATACCGATTCTCCCACGCATTGTAGTAATTTTCATCCTGAAAAGATCAGACAGTCCTTCCATTATCAGCAACAGCACGCAAGAAAACCTCACAACATAAAATTTACGAACCAAGTCTCGTTCAGCAAAGAGCAAAATTCGAAAGCCTTCTTCGGCGAACTGCGTGACGTGGGCCATTGTTTCGTCCTTGCTGGACAAGAAATGGTCACATCGCTCTAAGATGACACTGTCTGCGCCTTTGCAAAAGACTTTGATGCCCCCGTTTTCATCGCGAACAATAATCGACATTCGCTTCCGATCGCTGGAGAAATGCACCACGCGCAGAATCTGAAAAGTGAGTGTATATGTCACGGTTTTAACGTGGGAACCATGCCGGTCTTCTTCGGTAATTGCAACGTAAAGTTTATGGCCGCAGCGCTCGAATAACCTTACGCCCATTGCCTCCGCGCCACGGACGAGCGCACATTCGTCAGGAGAGTCCGAGTTATACGACAAAGCTCCGGTCGATCGGTCATACTCACACACAACAGTATGGCAAAGTGACATTGCCAGAGCGAGGTGGCTTTCACAGCTTTCGAGATTCTTTAGTAATCGACGGAAGTACGATACAGTTTGCAGCTCGTTTGGCTGAGCGTCATCACTGTGAAAAGTGGTCGCGGACGCTCCAGTACCATGAGTATCGAGCGAAGAGATAGAAACACCACTGAGAAGAGGACGCTTGTGTTTGGCAACGTAAATCCCCCCACCAACGCTACATTTTCGAAACACCATTTGATTTTGAGTCAATGTGCCCGTCTTGTCGGTGAAAATGTACTTCACTTGTCCGAGTTCATCGGTTAGAGACGAAGTGTTCGCCATCGCACCCTCTCCACTGCTGTTGCGCATCTTGTTATCCCACGTGATAAATTTCGCGTGCACAGTTTTAATGATCTCGACGGTGACAACTAGGGAAATTGGGATCAACGTATTCATAAGCACGACGAACGAGAGGAAGAGTAGGACGCCTTCAAGCTTCGCTGTATGATCGTCGCCCACTGCCTCCATTTCAGCATTGTCAAAATGAAAGTGGTGCACGCATGCAGCGATCGCGCACAAAAGCACTTGGATGAAGAAGACGAACACTACTGTTCGGCTCATTCGAATCTCGAGGTGGCTGAGTTTATGATGTGCAGCTCGAGCGTTCTTCATGACTTTAGTGTCATGACCTGATGGAGATGCGATGTAAGAATAAAGATCAACGCCAATATCCACACATGAACGTTTACCTGTATATACCACGAGCATCATGACCCACTTGGTATTCATGAGCGTTGAGCCACGCGGTAGGAACTGCTTCTCGCTCAGGCTGTACATCTTGGAGTCGACCGATAGATTCCCAGCAAAGCGATATAAATCCTGATCGGGCTGCTCGCACTTGATGAAGTATTTTTCTTTGTCACGAGAAGTTTTGTCGAACACAAATTTTGCCGTCACACGCAACGATTCTCGCGATTTGAGGTTGGCTTCTCCGTCGAGATTGCTGGTGTCAATAAAGCACGAACCTACACATGGGATGGTCAGCTCGCCGTCCATAATTCTAAGGGCAAATCTCACCGACTTTACCGTTTTCTTCGCTACTCGCGAGAATTATACCGTCTGCAGGGATTGCTTCTCGCTCGTGTATTCGAACAAGGTCGCCAACCTTGTGAACGATATAAAACTGTCAGATTATCATCCCAAATCACCCGCTTGCCGAATATTTTCATGCCTACCTGAATTGACTCCCACACAACGTGGTCCTCTTCAAAATTCCGCAAAACAATCACCGGTTTTGCGTTCATCATGCCATCGGACGAGCGCTTTTTCTGTTTTCCCAACCGATTCATCAACATTCGCAAGTCAATGAGGGAAGGAAAGCAGCATTGCAGCCCAACAAATCGTTCACGCACCCTATCTTCAATAGCTTCGCGAAGCAAACTAACACACACCACCATCACCAGCGGTGCGATGGCCGTTACTGGGGTAAGTGGCGAAATCTGTTTAATGGACTGCAAGATGGCGATCACGAGGAAGTACAAATTGGCCGACTATCACGTCCGATACAGCGAATCGTTAGTAAATTATCGCATCACCACAACATTATGTTCACGCTTGAATTTTATGCCATACCCGCCGGAATTCCTGCAGTAGACACAGCGGCAGGAAGTTGAGCAGTGTGTACTTTGATGTGTGGATGGCGTTCGAGATGTAGGTGGGTTTCTGGTGGGTTTTCTCATCGCGCTCGATGTGGAAGGGGTCCACGAGTCGGTAGGGCTGGTCGAGCACGCTGGCCCGCCGCTCCATCTCTCTGGTCGAGCGCTGCTTCGACCCCCACGCGAGCGGCTTGACTGCAATTGTGAGCTTCCTCGGGCCGTGAGCTCCGGACCCACGACCCTCGTCCGAGCACGAGACTGCTGCGTCACCACCTCCACTGGGCTCACCCTCTCGAACGACTGTGTCCGCCCTCAGCGTGCTTGGGGTATCGGTTGCTGGTGGTCACGCGTGCTCACGAAGGCGCCGAACCAAGAGCCATGCAGCGTCAGAGGTGACCGAACCGAGAGGAGGAAGAGGAGACAGCAACCCGGCAGCCCAGGACTCGACTTGGCTATTGCAGGGGGTTTCACGTTCCAGGAATTGCCGAGGGGAGCGTGCGGCTTGGGCGGTCAAGTGGGGAGGCCTTAAAATAATGGTCGACGCTGCCGTTACCTGTGCTTTCGCTGCATCAAGGGCGACGTGCCGCTCGGTATTTATACGTCTGCAAAGCGGGACTCGCACGTGCATCGCGACTGAATTCTACTTCGAGTAGCGCGGGGCGAGCACAATACTCACCACAGTGACCTGGTCGAAACCGACTGCGACCGAGCTGGGACTATTTTGCGGTGGAAGACGCGACGACGACGTCCAGCGAGGCAAATCGCGCGCAGTGGCAAGCGCGTTGACAAGAAGACGGTCTGAGAGGTTTGGTGGTCGAACGCGGCCGGGTCAAGACTATGACTGACACCGCATTAGGATCGGTGCCGCGACGCTTTGAGCGGCGACGAATAGCTCATCGATCGATCGATGTTAGCTGTGAAAGTCGGCAGTGCAGCCACAACGTTGGGGGCGAGTACTGAGGTCTGCAGGACAGTGCGATCTGCTTATTCGACCGGTCAGAGGGGCAATCTCCAGCGAGAGGCAGGAGATGCTGGAACACCTGAAAGCTCCTGAACACTCGAGGCGGCACCTGTTTCTCTACAGATAGCGTTTTTACGATACCTTCCCCGATGCCAATTAAAATGCGACCACTTTCAGACAGCTTCGAGGGCAAGCAAGGCTACGTGGCAAGAAACTCCAACCAGTTTAGCGAACAAGTTGTGATATCAACGCGAAAGGCATAAGCTTACGCAACTTCCTTCGGGATGCTTGTTCGTCCCTTTTTCAGATCCCGTATGTACGGCGCATTTCACTGCCCATTCACTGCCAATTACAGTACGAGCTGCACACAATTGGAGTAATGTGCAACACAAACTTCAACACCAGCATGCACGGTTACATGGTAAGAGCTTAAAAGGACATTAAACGACAAGATTTGCGGCTATTAGGCGAAGTATCTTCCCGGTATGCCTCTCGGTATGTAACCACAGGGAATCTCCCTGTACATGTATTTCCCTGAGGGAAAGGGTGCAGCGATCTAAGAACTTGAGATCGATAAAATGTACTTATATCTGATTGTGATTTGATCGCAGTTTTTACGGCTATCTGTTCCCAAAGCCGCGCAAGCGCAGCCCGCCTATGGGCATACCCGCGACAGCAGCCTGTCGGCAAAACGTAGATGCTTCACTTTGTCTGCTGCTGTCGCCTCACCAAAGCGTCCTATCCCCGTAAAATTATGACATTGCACTATACAGTAGTTTGAACCTTTGCTACAGTAACGTTTAGTTTTTAGTTGCTCTCATCAATGTCTATCAAAATCGTAAACACAAACAACATAATCTGACGCGTAAACGACTTCGTCATAATCAAAGCTCGAATCGAATACACGATCGGTTGACACACTTTCACACTTTCTCATTTCCAAAGACGAGAAGACCCTGACTCCAAGCG
This sequence comes from Phytophthora parvispora, assembly GCA_024679295.1. Taxonomy (NCBI): domain Eukaryota; phylum Oomycota; class Peronosporomycetes; order Peronosporales; family Peronosporaceae; genus Phytophthora; species Phytophthora parvispora. The sequence continues at coordinate 16,557 of JAHWLF010000216.1, forward strand.
CCATGAATTTCGCTACCGTGGCTGTACTCGCCGCACTTGTGATCGCCGGTGTCTCTGCAAACGATGGCTCCAGCGGCGGCTCCCATGGTTGCGACGGGAGTGGCTGTACCGAGTACCGAGAATGACCCTCTCGTCTGTGCAAGTAACGGCGTCACCTACCGGAACCGATGTGATTTCATGAAGAACAACTGCCTGAAGGGTGATATGAAGTGGACGGTGCGTCACAACGGTATGTGCCGCAGAGATGAGTAAACTCAAGTTTGTGGTCAAGCCTCATGCTGGTGACGGATCCAGATGGGGGCTTTCCTCTAGTACGATCCGGATACGGTTGAGTTGTACGCAAATATTTTGCTAGATAATGGAGTACCTGTCTTCCGCAAGGAGCAGTCTTGGATCTTGCATAGGTCTTACGGGTCGGTCTAACTTGATAACGTTGAGACCATCGTCGATTTGCGACAAGATTTCTTTGGCCTCATTTCTAATTCATTTTAACGAGACGGCGGTAGATCAACCAAGTACGCAACGTTTGAGGCAGTCATTTTGCCGACAGTGCCAGTACATGTTTCAGCATTCTGCCGAACTAAAGCTGAATGGACACGAATTGGTTAGCGTCCTTCAACGTCTGGGCTTTCAAGTGCCGATATTACCTGGGCAGAAAATCAAGGCTTTATTTTAATAGTGTCGACCAAAACCTTTCCATTGACAATCGCCTATCCAGACGCCATCGGCTGATGCAAACTTCATCCCTTTGGCATATATTGCATGTAATACAGAGGTCCCCCCAGTATGCGCGGTGAGGTCTAAAAATCAATCAGGAAGGATAGTAAGATGTGCTAGTCAATTTACCTATTTTCTGGAAACTCTGCTATCTGATTTGACGGGATACAGAAAGGTCGGGGGTGCGCATACTGGGGGGGCCTCTGTACTAGGAAATGATTGTTGTACGGTCAGAAATGAGGCCAAAGAAGAAGAAGAGAAGAAGAAAGTTGATTAACTAATTAGTGGACTTGTCGTTTTGCTAGCTATAGTTCGTTATGAAATCCCTCTGTATTAGGAAATGATTGTTGTACGGTCAGAAATGAGGCCAAAGAAGAAGAAGAGAAGAAGA
>JAHWLF010000217.1:4545-17632 GCA_024679295.1 Phytophthora parvispora
GGGGGGGGTATCACCACTTCACTTCACCGTTGGCAGTTCTCGAAATTCGGGCACGGCTTCAAATTCCCGGATCCGGAAGATTGAATCGGGCTGGCCGGGTCGACGTCAGAGGGAAGTTGGCAAGTGTCGGCCGACCGGACCAAGCGTTTGCAGTGGAGGATGTGCAAGCAGCAGCGTAGAGCGAGCGCCTCGGCAAGGTGCAGGTGGGGCATAGTCTCCGGTAACATACTTTTCGCCATCCCACAGTGCTTTTAACATCCCCGGCACCCGTGATGATCGCCTACTACGTTTTTATAGCGGACTAGAGCGCTGTCAATTGCGGTATTGACTCATACAAACGCGCTCGCGTATTGCGATTCGCTGCGGAAGTGAGTATCACGCGCGATCGAGTCGATGGCCAGAATTGGTTCTTAGCCCGCTGCGTGGTTTTGCGCCCCGGTTCACCAGGGATTCACCGCCGGGGGCTGACGCCGCCAGCTGCTGCTCTGGCCGAGCCTTCAGGGCACGCAAGCCGAGGCCCAGAGCGCGCCGCAAAGCCTGTAAACGAGCGCTGTATGCGTCGGCTTCAACTATGCACCGGTTGCATTCAAATGCTACTTTGTCACGTACCCCCGCGGGCCTGACTCAGAGGCAGAGCAACCTGGTCACGCTCCGGGACTTCCGGTTGTCTGGCCTGCAGATCACCAGCAGCGGCGGCGAAAAACGCGGTCACACTCGACCGACGACATCGCCATCGCTCGCCCCCCGTGCGCGTCTAATTTGCTGATACAGATATCTCCTGGCGTCATATTCGTCACGTGTCGTAGCGAAAGCTCAAAATGCTGAAATCCCGGAATTTGTTTTTTTTCTTCCTTTCTACTTCGTCTCGATCGTCGCCACCGAGAACCGCTGGCGGAAGGTTGGCAAACACTCACATGCGGTACCGCACGCCTCAGCTGGGCGCCAAAACTTGCTCGTCACGGGGTCTTCGCTGCGTTTCGGTCACTCGCATGGCCCAGTCGAGCCGGCTGCTGGGCGCACTTCAACGTAAATGCCGATAGTCGCCAGCGAGATTCGGCGTTACCTGCGCACTCCACTTTCGCGTCGGCTCCCGCAGGGGCTGCAGGTGGTTTTCGAGGGCATTAGCTGCCCCCCGCCAAATCAAACGACCATGGCGGTGAGGGCTCGCCTGGTGGTCGCCGCCTTTGCCAGCCGCAGCTCGCCCCAAAGTGCCGCGAAGTGGCTGCACATCGTGGCGGAGTTCCGCATTCTGCGCTGTCGCTGGGTGCCGGTTGATTCCGCGCGACAGCAGGCGGCGTCCTGATCGCCTAGACCGAGTTGGCGCCGCGTCAGCCAAGTGCAGAGTACTAGGCGGCTTACATGTTAACAGCTGACTCAATCCGCTGCCCACCATCCAGATGCGCCCGATACACATGAGCGCAAGCGCACGATAAACATTGCTCACTAACTGTAACCTGACGCAGGCGTCCATTACTTGTATAATACGGCTTACACTAGGATAAATACACTACGCTGGACTTCCCCTACGTGGCCGAAGCGGGAGGACCGAGAGCTCTCAACCTCCCACTTGTTCATACATGAACCTCGAGGGTTGACGGTCAAATTGGCCACCAACGTCGATAAGACTGCGGACTCAGAACGAGAGCAAGATGTGTTCGCGCGGTCGCCAAAGTATTAGACACGGGGTCGTAACGCGGCCAGCCCAGCTTCTAGCCGCCACTGCTGTCAACCAGGAACAGACACCGTGCAGCGAGCCGGGAGTTCAAGGTCTCCGAGTCTGCATAAAACCAAGGAACTCGCTGCTTGGCGGCTTGCGCTAGGTGAAAAGAGCACGCTCAGTCCACCCACCAGACGATCCGAAACCCTGTGCGCGACAGCAGCAGCAGGAGAATCCGCAGTCTACGCCACGGTGGCTTGGAATCTATCTGTCTACATACAATGCACATCCGAGTCTTCCCCTTAGAACGCCGCAGTGCATCAACCCTCGCGCCTCTGCCCACTTGTCAACAGGAGCAGGAGCGCAAATAGGCACGCGATGGCAGAACCTGTACGACGAGCGACAGCACCGGTGCCGGTGCCCCCAACCCAAGTTGATGCATCCATTCAGGCTTTTCCGAGGCGCGCGACGGCCCCGGAGGACTCCGCGGCGAATAGGAGACGGTACCAGTACACGTTGTTGGAAACCCAGTCGACGTCCATGCCAATGCTGCTGCGAGACACCACGTCCGTGTCGGTGTCGTCCTCTCAGGCGACTCTGGAGCCCGGCAACGTCGAGGGGTTCCGCCATTTGGCGCACAGCATCGTGTCTCGGACGCTGGCGCGCGAGTGCGAGTACGACCGCATGGGGCGTCCCCAGCAGGACGAGCACGTCTGGAAGCTGCTCAAGAAGCACAACCGCCTCCGGGTCTACAAGCGCAAGGCGCAGCAGACCGACCACCTGGACCAGAGCCGAATTGGTGGCTCGTTGAACAAACCCTCGGTGATCTGCGTCGGATCCGTCGAGGGCACCGTGGAGGACATTCTCTACGGTATCCACGCCAAGACGCGCAGCGAGATGGGGGCCACCATGACCTTCATGGACAGGAACCCCCTCGACTGCGACGTTCTCTCACTACTGGACAGCGGGTCGAAGCAAGACCCGTTCCGCCAACTTGCCGTCAAGTACCTTCTCGCCGAGACGTTCGGCGACACGCGCGTGGTAAACGACCGCGACGTCTGCGTCCTCGAGTCCATGGGCTTCGGCCACGACCCGAGGGGCCAGCGCTACGGATACTACCTCCTTCGGAGTGTGGACGTCCCGGAGTGCTCTCCGTTACCTGAAGACAGCGGCGTGGTGCGAGCCAACATCACAATGTGCTGCATCTACAGACAAGCCCAAGGCTCCGTCAAGGTCTACAGCAAGGCCATGATCGATCTGGGCGGGTCCTTGCCCGCCTTTATGGCGTATGACGCGGCCACAGAAATCCTGCTATCCACTGCGGAGGCGATGGTCAGCGCTACGTCTAAGCGTCTGACGTCGCTCGCGCTGCAGAACCAACACACACGGAAGACCCAGGAGTCCGAAGACCTCACGTCCTCGTCCGAGTCGGAACTGCTGCTCACCGGGTCGCGATACACCAGCTCGTACAACTTCCGCAGCGCCAAGTCCGTGTCCACCATGGAGACGACTCGCTCGGATGAGGCGCGTCCCACCTCGGCGCCCAAGATGCCCGTCAAACCCTGCAGCATGTGCGGCAAGAAGCCCAAGATGGCCAAGCTCGTGCGCTCCACACACCGCAATTGCGGAGTATGCAACCAGTGCGTCTGCACCAAGTGCTGCGTCAAGCAGAAATTATACGCGCGCTCGGAACCCGTGCCCATTGTGTGCTGCATGGTCTGCCTGCTCGCAGCCAAGCAGCTCACCGTGGACCCTCGCGACCCGTTCCCAATGCTACCATGAAGATAGTGCTAGTCCAAATGCGTTCGTAGTTCAATGTTATCAATATATAAGTCATGCCAAGCCAACGTCCTACGGTGTAAGTGTGTAGTTGCACGGCCTGGAAGACACCTCCACGGGCCACGACTTGCAACACATTTTACATGGAGATGGATATCGTAGCCTACGATATCCCTTTGTTTTTCACTTACCGAGCACGGGCAAGTAAGCTAAGCTTAGCTAACATTGAAATCCATTTTTCGGGACGCTAACTAACGTAGCGCGTTGCCCATGGCATCACCAGATCACCCAGGGTCTAAATTTTGATGGGCGAATCTCCAGAGTTACTAGGGATAGAGGTAATTTAACTCCAGGCAAAAAAATGCCTGGCAGGCATTGCATCTCGAATCCCGCATTAAAAGCTCCCGCCGGCACCATGCGGATGGAGCCTGGCACGTGCGGCGTCAACGTGAACGTGTCCTGAAGTATCCAGCCTGCGGGTGGGCTCCATTGCCCTAGAAGATGTGGCTCCTGGGAGACCGCTTGTTGAGCAGACACGGCCACCAAAACCGCGTGGTGCACGCAGCAGCCGAAACTTCGGTGGCGACGCCCCTTACTTGCACTCCTCAAGGACAGAGGAGACTCTACCGCGTCCGAACGTTGGCTCCAGCTGGCTAACGACATACCAAAGACCGTGAATGAGCCCATAGAGAGAAGCCTTTCAACGCGTTCCCGACTTGCCACATGGGACTTCATGTGGGCGCAACCAGTGGGGAATGGACAGTCCTGCTGCTAGTGATGAACGTGAGCTATGGCGACTAGCGACTCCGGCTCTGGCGAGCTTGGCTGGAGCCTGTATGCACTCGATCTCCCGCCTCACTGTTTAATTCGAGCCCCACCGCAACAGCTCCATCACCATGGCGGGATCGACGCCCACCCGACGAGCCACCGATGACTGCATTCCCACCAATTCCGCGTCAAAGGCCGTGGAGCGTCGAGCGACTGCGCCGGAAGAGCAAAACTACGACACGAAAGCTGTTCCACCCAAGAAGGTGGTGACCCCCAAGTTGAGCCTCACGCAGGTCGAGGCCGAGGCCTTCAAGCACTTGGCACACAGCATCGTCTCCAGAACGCTGGCCCACGAGGTCGAGTACCGTCAACTCGGGTGCCCCGAGCCCAGCACCAAAGAGTGGAAGCTGCTCAAGCGCCACGACGACTTGAGCGTCTACAAGCACCGCCAGCCCTCTGACGACCACGCGTCCTCCAAAACGTACAACGTCATGTGTCTGGGGTCATTGGAAGGCACGCTCGAGGACGCCCTGTACGGCACACACTCCAAGAACCGCAACGACATGCTGGCGACTGCCGCCTACCTACATCGCAGCCACATGGAGTGCGCGGTGCTCAACGTCCTCGAAAGCGGGTCGGACGAAGACCCGTACCGCCAAGTCTCGTTGAAGTGGTTCATCGCCGAAATGTTCGGCGACGCGCGCTTGGTGAACCACCGCGACTGGTTCAACATCGAGTCGATCGGCATCACGACGGACGCGTTCGGACGTCGCTACGGCTACTTCCTCGCCAAATTCGCTGACCACCCGGGGTGTCCTCCAATGCCGGAGGACAGCGACGTGGTGAGGGGCAAGATGAACATGTGCTGCATCTACCGACAAGAACCGGGGTCTCGAATCGTCGATGTGTACGCAAAGGGGTCGATAGATCTGGGCGGAGGTTTGCCAGCCTTTATCAACAGCGGGGCATCCTGCGCTATGATGTTCAACATGGCCGTGTCGATGGAGAGCGCCGAAGGGAAGCGCCTCACCAAGCTCGCCTTGATGCACCAGGAGAAGCGAGCAAAGGAGAAGGTGGAGTTCGAGATGGAGTTGTCACAAAAAGACACCACGGACTCCATGATCGACTTGCTAGCAGCGTCAATGATCTCTTCCTCCACTACTTCTTCAACTGATAGCAGCGCAAAGGAGCCCAAGGCTACTCGAGAGCCTTGCCACGTATGCGGGAAGAAGCCTGTCAAGCTCGTCCGAAGTTCCCACCGAAAGTGCGGCATCTGCAAAGAGCGCGCGTGCAGCAAGTGCAATATCAAGAGGAAGTTGTTCGGTCGCACGGGCCCCGTGACTGTCACGTGCTGCAAGGTGTGCATCCTAGAGTCCAAGCGTCTTAGCGTAGATCCACGCGACCCGTGTCCAATTCTCCCCCACTAAACGGCGTCAGTGAAATTGATAAAGTCGAATAGAGTCTGTGTTGGATAAAATACCTTCTCTGTCCGCGTGATTTGGCTACTTCAGCTTGCTGTAGAACTTGTAGAAGTTGTGATACTGGTTTAGAATCGTCTGATACGGCTCGGGGATCGTCTTCACCTTCGGGTGTAGCTTGAACACCCTGATGTAGATGTGATCCGGATTAAGACCCTTCATCATCCACCGGTTGAACTGGGCGGCCTGCAGACTCTTGGCCTTACTTTCAATCCCAGTCACCGTTTTCGCCGCTTCAAGCATCACAGCAAGCTGTTTGTCTCCATACGCCTTCGTGAAGGTCTTGATCATCGTGGTTTCACGTCCAGGATTCAAGTAGTTGAACATATTCAAGTAGGTAGTCCACGCAGCCAGGTTCAGGTTGCTGAGAGGTTTGCTCGCAGCCTGGTCAAGCTTTAAGAGCTTGAAAACGTCGTCCGGAGTTAGATTCTCTTGCCTCCAAATTCTCATCTGTTGAACCTGCAATGCCGTCGCCCTCTCGGCCGTACTCGGGTCCTGCTTCGCCACTTGAAGCATTTTTGCCACAACGTCGTCTCCATAAGCTGCTGTGAATGTCTTGATCAGGTTAGTTGACCTGTCGGGGTTTTGGTGGCTGTATCGGCTGACGAATTTGACGAACGCATCCACGTTCGGGTTGGTGAGGAGGTTGTCAACTCCCTGGTCAAGCTTGAGAAGTTTAAAGACGTCGTCGACGGACTGTCCTGAACGCAGCCACTGTAGAGAATTTCCGAGGGAACTCATTCGGTCTTCTTTGACGCATTGGTGTCGATTCTGAGCTGCCGTTTGGAGACACGAAGGACTGCATCCGTTGTCTCTTTCGCTGAGTCTAATGCCAAGGAGGCGGTTACTACAGCGGCAAAAACAAGCAGAAACGCGGTGAAGTAGCGTGGCAAGGCTACTTTGACCCCTTTGGGCATGCTTTCAACTCGGGCTTCGACTACGAACCACCAAAGCTGTCCGAACTAAAAATAACGCTGAAATGAGAGGGACGAGTTGCTTCAAGCAACGCGGCGGGCTACCAGGGCCAGCAGCGCGACTGAGACACGCTTTGGCTCGAACCGTATGCCGGATCCTGGGAAGGTGAGCTTCAAATTGAGGCATCAACTTCCTCGGTTTTCTGTACTCCAGATCTCAAAATTATCTACGCCTGGGTTGTACAGCCTGAAATACAGGGGGCATCAATTGTTTACACGTGCGAGACTATCTGATTGAAATGGCTGCTGCACTATAACGGCAATGCGGTAGCGAAATTACATGTTCTCAAGATCGCAGCGGCAATCGCCTATTGGAAATCGACCTGCTATTCAACCATTGGGTTCTCCAGAAGAAACTGTCATGGCCGTGTTGAAGACTTTGAGCATCAAGACAAGATTAACAACTTTAGGTGTTGTCGTAATGCTACTAGAAGCGTTATCTAGATGCTGATGGACAGGATATCCATACTCGCGCTGATGGGAGTATCGAAGACCCTTCAACGCAAACAATCAATGAAACAAACAATCAAGCAAACACACAATTGAACAAACAGGTCTGGGCACAACAAATGTCATCGCTGCCAACAAGCATTGCAGACGATAAGCACGAAATAGTTGCGCAAAAGTGGCATTCCATTTCTCAATAATCTATCTCTTCAACTCAATTCAGGTCCGGGGCCAAATGAAACAGCAAAAGTTGTCCAAAAGTAGTCCTGGAAGTGCTACGTGAGTACCGAGCACGGACCATGTAATCCTGGAAACCAGGATAAAAGCAGAGAAGTCTGAACCAGGGCACCAACTATGAGCTTAATTCAGGTGCACGACGTTAAATGAAATAAAAATACTTGAACTTGTTACCAAGGGAGCACTACTCCCGGTGTCTTTAAACTTCATCTTTCAGTGGGGTACACTATTGTCACTTAGAACTGTCTAACGACTATCTATGTCCTTACGTATGTTGTCTTTGAATTTGCAACTAACCTCCCCCCAAGAATCGAAGATTTCCTCAGACAGTGTTGGATGATCACTATAAACCCAGAACGGCCACCAGACAACGCTTCAATTTGGTGCAGACGCCGGATGACTGAAACCTCAAGTGTTGAATTGCGCACCCTCCAGGCCTACCGCAGTATTATTTGTGGTCGTTTGGTCATTTAACTCTGTATTATAGTTGCCGAAGGTTGGGAAGTAAATTCTAGTGTTCGCACAAACACTAGCTGTATAGCAAACACCAGCATTTGCAAACTGTTTGTTAGTATGTAGCAAATTCTACTAGCATGTTGGCTTACATCTCAGCGCCTACACTGAACGTATTTCTAATACTCGGAGTACACTTTTTTTAAAGGCGTGGCACTCAAAATTGGCATCGATAAAATCGCGAAGAGCGCGAAATGGAAAGTGAAAGAGTACAAGTGAAATCTGAAGTGATATCCTGTCCATGAAATCCAACACGATTGATGTTTAGAGCTAAGATCACGAAGCCATCCCAGTAAATTACCGTGCAATGTATTTTTCTCTTGAGGTCGCTCGAATGTTTGTATTTGGGGTGCTCCACACAACCTGCCGCCACGGGTATCATTCACCTAAAATATCACCTTAATCGGGTATCCGTCTTCTCTCACTCGAAGGTACCGTGGTTACCTTTCTTTTTGTAAGAAACCCTTCGTTTAGAGCTAGAAGTCGATGAAGCAATTTGGTCAGGTATGGTCTGATAGATCAATCAGACCAGGGAATCCAGTCGCTTCCTAACCCTGAAATAAATTTCAGAGAACTTGCTTGCTCTTGGAGACGTTAAGCTGAAAGGTCTGGAAGCCTTGAACACCTTTTTTGCAGAATCCGTACCATGCATGGAACTTGTGGGTCTTCGTACGTCCCCCTCTTTCGCCAGTAGCGACGAGCAGGCCGTCGGTCACTCGCAGTTCATTCTTCGAATGCCCAAGACAGCATCAGGGAGCCATGAACTTCACTTTGCCAAACTATAGTGGTCTTAACAAACCGTTTAAGCTGATTCAAACTGATAAAATGACCATTAATCAGTGTTTCGAATCAAATAACACAATGACCCATCCATAATAGCCGCGAATAAACCCCTCATCAATAATACTTTACGTAGCTACATGACCTGCTACGGTATCATGATACCTAGGCGCGTGTCATCTGCCAACACTGACCCAGAAGCCAGTAGGAGATTCCTGTACAGGTAGAAGGAAGGGCCTCTATGCGCCGATGGACATCATCGATATCTACAGTATACACTGTCTCGACCGAGAACGCTTAGCGCAGCAGCGAACTCAGATCCACGGTGACCAACGTCAGTGCGTCAGAGAAGAATCATCAGGTGTATGATACGTGTACCCGGCAATTCATGCTTATGTACATGGCGTGATGACTTGATTCTCAAGTGGACGACGGCCGGAGGCGGCACCAGATGCTGCAGCCCGAGCCAGTGCAGGATTACTTTGGCAAGATGAGCTCGAAGCTCAACAAAATATATTTTCAACCTTTGTAGCCACTAAATTGTGGTGGCGAATTTCATCTCGCCAGGACAATAGTATCTAGTATACTTACTATAAACACCACAAATAACTTATCCATGTATGATGCTCTGCGATATGTGGACGAGTGTCGTTCACGCATTGCTTCCCAGCGCAGTGCTACCGTGTCATTGCCACCACTCCACCCATGCGATGCTGTACAGTACACGCATTGTATTGTCATTGTCATTGGGGGGGGGGGGGTTACTGTATATATACGGGCCAAAGATGCCATTCGGGATTGGGTGAACAGAGAATGTACCTGTATAGTCTTCGAACAGATTGTCACCGTGCTCGTGCATCATCACAGTGCACACTGTACTATTTCCGTCCCCGTATACAAACATTATTGCGATTTTACCATTCGATTTGCCGGATATATAGCCTTGGGATCTATTTTTTAAAATGGAGTGTCTTTGGGACTGACAATTAACACTATCTGACCCGAATTGATGTGGTGCTGGGGGTCAGAATTGCCGCTTTCGCTATAGGGTCGATCATCCTTCGCGACGGAAACCCACTTACCCTTTATGCCAGATATAGCTGTAGCCGCTCATGGTAAATCATACCGTCTGGGCGCCCGTGAAACACACAATACATTGTGCACTAAATGAACAGTGTTTGATGAGGACTACAAGCCCGGAACAGCCACCAATTGGGTTTAGGAATACATGACTTTTTGGTTATATTGACCATCCACGAGTTGGAGCAATTCGATCTTGAGTAAAATTTATTGTTAACTTGTGCTCGATAAGTCGTACGAGTTACAGTCCAAAGTGCCACAAGTCCTGCAAAGCACAACAATACATAAACTGAAACACCTGGTATATTGTACTACATGTGTTGCATAATATGTACGGCTGTGTATTACTTCAAAGTACTTGGCTGCCCGAACGCGTAAACCAATGCACATAATACAACCTTCTGTCTGACTGGCCATCCTTCCCGCGTCTCACATCCCAATTTCCTCGCTGGGAACCGAAGCGCAACGAAGCACCCAGTACACTCCCTGGCTCCAACGATGCGGTTGCAGCAGTCGGTGCTTCTGGCCTTGGTTCTGGTGTGCGCCACCGCTACCTCCGCGACAGCAGCCCGGGCTACTGGCACGCTCGACTTTCCGGCCTTACTTCGCTCTCCCAGTATCGGCTACGGCGACCACGAGCCCAGAAGGAGTCTGAGGTCGGGCAAGGTGACGAAGGAGGATAATAAAGAGGGGGAGGAGAATGAAGAGATGGACAGCGACAGCGAAGAGGAGAGGGGCCTGACGGGTCCTTTTTTCGAGAAGATCACGACTGCCGCGAAAGCTGGAGCCGAAAAGGCTAACGAGAAGTTGTTGCTGGTCCTGCGAACATCTGCGGATGACGCTTTCATCAAGTTCAAGGTTGTCAAGGGCGATGACCTGCTCGACAGCGTCGCATTTACAAAGTGGTCCGAGCACGTGATCAAGCTCAGTAAGTACGACGAGAAGGCCGCTATGACGAGCATGGCCTCGACGTTGGCAAAGGAATTCGGCGACGACGACCTGGTAAAGATAATCCTGAAGGCGAAGTTGACGGACAAATGGAACGTTGCCGATGGCCTTGAGACTGGGCTGCTGCAAACCTGGGCGAACAGTAAAAAGTCGCCGTACCAGGTGTTCGAGTCGATCAACGTCGATCCGACGAAAACAAACCTTTTCGGCAGTCCGAAGCTGAAAATCTGGGCCAAGTACGTGACCAAGCTCAACGATGGCGACACCGACGCCGCGAATGTGGCCATGTTTAAAACATTGGCACCGCATTACGACGAGGTCGACCTGGCGAGACGGATCAGATTCGCGACGGTCTCGTCGAGTGTGGGGCATATCGCTACAGGTCTGGAGGCCGCGCAGTTCAAGGTGTGGATCGAAGCGGGAAAGGACGCGGACGACGTCTTCAAGCTCCTGAAGCTGGGCGACACAGGAGAGAAGTTGTTCTCCAGCAGTCGGTTCCCCATTTGGGAAAAGTTCGTTGGCGTACTGCACAAGCAACAACAAGGAACGTACATGGCTGCGACATTGGCGAATCACTACGGTGATGACGTGCTGGTGAAGATGATTGAAGCGGGGAAGCAGATACCAACCAAGGAGAAGCTGTCGGAGAAGTTAGAACAGGGACTCGTTCGAAGCTGGCAGGTCGAGAAGCAAAGCTCGGACAACGTGTTTGTCAGGCTCCAGCTTCAAAATAAGAAGGGCTTTTTGATGGGATGTCCCGAAAGGAAGCTCTGGACCCAATTCGTCTTGAAGCTCCACAACTCGGACAAGGCTGCGGCATACGATGATATGGTCAAGATCATGGCAAAACACTACGATCCGGAAGTGCTGTCGAGATACATTGAATCGGCGAAGGGCTCGGTGCATGTTGGTCCTTTTGCGTCGCGCCTACAGAGAGCACAGTTTGCTGAGTGGGCCAGAGCTAACCTGAGCGCCAAAACCATCAAAGGATGGCTTAGCGAGCCAGCTCGTGGTCGTGTGAATCATGCGGGCGATGATGCAATTGTGGACGGGTATAGCGCCTTCACTACTAAGAAGAACCAATGAGTTTGATGGTGCTCTTCCTGCAGATAGATATATACACTATGATTAGTCCCTGGTGTTTAATATATGAATGCCAACCTTTAGTGGAACATCGCGACAAAGCTTTTCGTATTTGTGCGAAGAACCGCTCGCTTGGTTCGGGGGTAGGTACATCAGCACATGATCTCGCCAATGCATTCGCCAAGATTGAGCAAGCCAAAGAAACGTTTGCTTGCATCGTGTAGGAGAAACACCCACAACAAAGTTGAAACTAGAACTCGGGTCAGTTGAAGTTAACCCTCTGAGTGTTTTCAATTTTCACGCTATTTTATGGTGCATACCAGCGAAATGATGGGTAGCACGATAAGGATATACCAACAGACTTTATTAACGGTATTGTTTTCTGCTGCCTTTTGTTTAGATAAAAGCATAACCCACGATTCCGTGACGTACTTCGTTTGCTGGGCCAACGACCCCATGGTGGACATACCGGCATACAATCGTTCAAGGCTGTTATAAAATGAATGCTGCACATTAATAACTTGGAATGCAACCGCTTATCATATACGGAACCCATTCGTGAACGAAGGACTCTTTAACAATAAAACTGACAAAAACTTGCTTAACTATTCGCTATTTCCTGAGAAAAATCAATATCATCGTTACCCGACTAAGTATCTCACGATTTTTCTTGAGCAAGACACAAGCAACGAATTGAAAACTATTGGACATTATTTTTGCTTTGCACTTTGATACACGCACCCATGGTTAGCTCATAACATTCGCCGCGCCGCACTTCTTTTACAGCCACGAACATTCAGGCGTTGTCGAAGCTCCAAACCCCACAACAGCTGCTGCTGTTAAAAAAATAAAGCGCGTCGTGTTTTGTAAAAACGAAATGATTCGAACAGCGTCACTGCGTTATTTACCTGACTGAAATACACTTCGGGCTTCAAAGTACTACGTAGTATCTCTAAGGCTACGTCTATCCTGAACGTTCCTGTAATTCGTCAAGGCATGATAGTTCGTGGTATTTGAACCGAGTTTATTCGCACCACCACTCCCACACCTACACATGCGCCACAAATCTAGCTTTTGTCTGTACATGGCGTGCACCTACTGGTCGGCTGCGACACCAACAATCAAGAGCTTGTTCAGAACGGTGACAACACGGGCGGGGCCACGACAACCGAACTGGGCAACGACAAAAATCCCCAGTAGTTTTACAACATTTGTCAGTGTGTAATTATTAAAGTAATCAAACGCTAGTAAATGTAACGAATAGGTACTTCTCTGATGAAAGCTATCTGGGCGTCTCAAAACGAGTATTGATCTACACCATTTCTACAGCGGGTGGAATAAAT
>JAHWLF010000219.1:0-17593 GCA_024679295.1 Phytophthora parvispora
ATGTCTGTGTCGGGGTCCAAGGAATGGCTGAAGCTGCAATACCACACGGCAGACACGAACTGGAACTTCACGGAGAGCATCGCGGACATGAAGATCGGCGGTGTTGCGACCAAGCACTGCTGGTACATTCCCGTCGATGGTTCGGAAGGCAAGGCCTGTTAGTGCTTTGCCATACAGGGTGGACGGTACTTATCCGTCGATCTATTGATTTCAGTCACAAATCTATTGGTGTAACTACCCATAAAATCTTCATTTTTCTAGCTCCGTTCATTCGAGTGTTGGCTGTAGTACTACGTAATGTGTTGGTCCCCGTTCGCGGATATTCTTCTAGTAGCACGCCCTATTGAGTCGTGCATCATCTATCGGTGCTTGTTTAGGCGGTAAACTAACCTTGATACGATAGTCTTCGCGGTAGAATATGCACGTAGCGTGCATTGCTTACTTAATGTATTCAATCTCTTCAGCTCTGTCCCTCTCAGCGTGCCATGTCACTACTTACCGGTGAAGAAGCTGCGAATGCCGAGACGCAGTTTCGCCTTGATAGCCTTGGTACTCGACAGCTTGTCCATAGCTTTCGACGCCCAGACTTTCTGCTCCGCTGTGCCTGAACGCACAAGCGTCGTCAGCGGTGCTTTTGCTCCGTGGCGTAGAATTTCGGCTCGGTTGGCATCGTTCCGGGATGCAAGGTTCATCAAGGCATGCGCGCTCCAGATCTTCTGTCCATCCGTTCCGGTACGGACCAGACTCACTAATGGGGCGATCACTCCTTGTTTGGCGATATCTGCCTTGAACGCCAAGTTGCTGCTAGCAAGATGGGCCAAGACGTTCGCAGCTGACTGCTTCTGTGCATCGGTCCCAGCATGGACCAGCGCAGTCAACGAGGGTATGGCACCCTCACGAACAATCTCAACTCTCAATGCGTCGTTGCTGGACGAAAGGTGTACCAGGACATTGGTTGCCAAACGCTTTTGCTCCTCAGTGCCGTCTCGCACGAGTGCAACCAAGGGCGAGATGGCTCCTTCGCGGGCAACTGCAGCGCGAGTGCCGTCGTTCATAGCGACGACTTCAACCAGAGCATTTGCCGCCCACGCCTTCTGTCTGTCCGTTCCGGTTCGGAGAAGATGAATTAGCGGCGGCAGAATGCCTTCTTCCACAATATGAGCTCGGATTTCGTCGTGGCTGGTGACAAGCTTAGCGAGTTCTTCCGTTGCGATTCGCTTCTCTTCTTCGTTCCCAGTCCTTACGTGCTCCAATAGACGCGTGATATCTTCCTGGCTACTCTCCGAGTCATGGCTGCTGCTGCGAGCCGCCTCGGGTGCATCCAATCCACCGTCACTATCGGTTGCGTTTTCCTTGATGAAGTTCCCATCAAAGTGCTTACTGCTCGAGGTCTGGTTGGAATCTGCCTCCATGGTGGCAGTCACCATGACGTCGAACCGGTAGGAACCACAGCTGGAGCACATGCACTGTTCGCTAGGGATTGAAGCATTGCAAGCCCCACAGCACTTTAACACAACTCCTTGCGTAGCTTCGCTTTGTTGATCCGCGGCACAGCCATCTTGACGAATCGGCTCGATCGCCAATCGATTGAGCAGGACGATGGGCTCCATCACATCCTGTTGGGCCCGTTTGTCAGCTTCCCATTGCTGCCTCCACTCAGCAGGTTGAACGTTGAGCACAGGCTGAAGCCTGTCAATGTCTTCGTTGACTACGCGTACATCGTCCATCAGCGTCTGGTACTTGACAAGACGTCCAACTAAACGTTTTTCGTGGTACCGTTCGAAACAGCTCACACTCTTGGTCAGAACTGCGACGAACTTGTCGAGCGCTTCCGTTTGTGAGGCTTCGTCGCTTGTTTCCTTGCTCTTCGTCGCGCAAAATACGTCATTCAGACGCTGGTGCAGTCTCATGCAAATATGCCGAACCTCTTTCATGTCGTCAGCATGCTGAAGGATCTTCGACAGCACATTCTCTGGTGAGCCTGTGCCTGATCCGGGGGTCTTAAACTCGAGCAAAACACCCATGGCGCAGAGGGAAGTGAGGCGATACTGGCGGGGGCTTATGACGGCTTGAAGGGAAGTGGGT
This sequence comes from Phytophthora parvispora, assembly GCA_024679295.1. Classification (NCBI taxonomy): domain Eukaryota; phylum Oomycota; class Peronosporomycetes; order Peronosporales; family Peronosporaceae; genus Phytophthora; species Phytophthora parvispora. Next base: position 2,086 of record JAHWLF010000219.1, read on the forward strand.
GAACAGGAAAATGGTTCGATTCATGACGACGGCAAGAGGCTACCACAGAGCCCGAAAATCCTGTGGACCTCACGCAATGTTGAATATCAACTACGGTCAGAAGATGAGGATAGCATTGTGAAAGAACCGCCACCGCCTATTTTGCACTCCATGCACGGTCTCCATGTTGGGTAGCTCAAATTCCGACACGAATAGCGAAGGTGACGCTTGTTTCTGGGTCGAGGACAATGCTCACGGTCCCAGTTGGTGACAAGACTTGGTCAGATGTACGGACGAGTATCGGCGATGGTACACCTCGGTCAGATGCTGGTGGTGTTGATGGCAAAGTTTCAAACAAAATAACCTGAATGTATTTATCTCCTAGCTTATTAGCTGTATCACAGCAGAACACAGCATCCGCCTGCATTCAAGTGTCCTAAAGCCGCCTTTGCCAGTTCCCTTTGTGCATCCGACCCACTTCGAACAAGCTCAATCAAAGGTGGGATAGCGCCTTCCCTTTTAATCTCGACACGGTTAGTTTCATTGTTTCTCGACAGGGCAGCCAGAGCACTGGCTGCACATCGCTTTTGCTCAGCCGCTCCATCCCGGACGAGCGCCACGAGTAGCCGAATAACGCCTTCCCGTGCAATTTCCGTGTGGTTCGCTCCACTGGAATCAGCGAGATTTCCCACTGCAAGTGCCGCAGCACACGTCTGGCTTTCAGTCCCATCTCGAAGTACTGCAACAAGGAGCGTGAGGGTCTCTTTGCTTAAGATTTCGCCTCTGATAGCATCCGTGCGCGCCAGATACCCCAACGCAACGGCAGCATAACGCTTTTGGTCCTCAGATCCAGTTCGTAGTACCGTAATGAGATGAACAATTGCTCCTTTGCGAGCAATCTCAGTAGCGTTGGCTTCGGAAGAATGCGCAAGGTTACCCAAGGCGCGCGCTGCAGCTTCCTTTTGGCCATCTGATCCAGCCCGTAGAAGCGTTACGAGAGGAGAAATGCCCCCCTTTCCGATGACTTCGGTGGCAGCTTCGTCAACGGATGAAAGGTGGACGAGCAACAACGCTGCGCCATCCTTTTGCTCGTTCGTCCCATCGGCTAAGAGAGTGAGTAGCGACGGAATAGCTTCTCCATCTACGCGAACTATCGCGGCACAGTTGACAGCGTTACCATCGCCAAGATTGGCCAATGTCAAGACTGCATAGCGCTTTTGTTCATTCGTACCAGCGTGAAGAAGAGCGACTAGTGGCTCGATAGCTCCTTCACGTGCAATCTCCACGCGGTTTGTATCGTTAACCGCAAGGTTGCCGAGCACATATGCAGCACATTCCTTCGGTTCGTCAACATCAGCTCTCAAAATCTCTATGAGGGACGCAATTGCTCCTTCTCGAATAATCTCTGCATGATTTTCCTCGATTAGCCCAAGGTTTCCCAGTGCGAGGGCCGACAAGCGCTTGCCTGCGTCCGTTCCGGTTTGAAGCAGCGGTATCAAGTGCTGAATAACTCCCTTTTGTGCCATCTCGGCACAATTATCTGGGCTGCGCCTGGTGAGGTTTGCCAATGCATGCACGGCACCGTCCTTTTGGGCATCGGTGCCATTTCGCAGTAGAGCGATAAGTGGTGAAATAGCACCTTCGCTAGCCATTAGCTTGCGGGTTTCATCGTGTAGTTCAGCTAAATATCCTAAAGCACTTGCAGCATACTGTTTTTGCTCGTCTGTTCCGTTTCGCAGGAGCCTCACGAAAATGGGGATGCCTCCACAATTCACAATTTCGCTGCGGCTAAAAAATCCAATTGCAAGCTTTGATAAAGCAAACATTGCCAAGCGCTGGTGTTCTTCTTTTCCCGCTTGCAAAAGAGTTATGAGAGGCTGTATGGCACCACTGAGCCCGATCTCAGCGCGGCCATCGGAATTACAGGCTCGATTACCTAATTCTGCGGCGGCGTATCGTTTTTGTTCGTCGGTTCCTGTTCGAAGCAATGCAACCAGAGGTGGAATAGGACTATCATTCGTTACCTCAGACTCGGTAACAATTTCAACAACGCCAATGTCGCCAAGTGCATGAGCTACCAAGCGCTTTTGATCTTCTGTTCCAGCTTGCAAGTGGGAGATGAGCGGCGAAATTCCTCGTTCTCGAACGATTTCCTCTAGGTTTTCCTCGACACGAGATAGACTTGCAAGCAACATTGCCACAAAACGCTTAAGAGTATCTGTTCCAGAAGCAAGAAGCTCTACGAGAAGAGGTATAGCTTCTTCGTCTGCAATTGCGACACGTATCTCGTCATTATCTTCAGCCAGACCAGCTAGTGCGCGTACGGCACTTTCCTTTTGTTCGCCAGATCCACTGCGAAGAAGCGCGATAAGTGGTGGAATTGCACCCGCATGTGCGATTTCAACTCGGTTTTCGTCCGTGACAGCAAGGTTTCTCAGTGCACACGAAGCCGCTTCTGTTTGCTCGTCCGTCTCTCCTCTTAGAAGCATAATTAACGCCGGAACAGCGCCTTCACGAATAATATCGCTGCTTGTAGGGTCGTAGTTTGCTAGCACTCCCAGTGTCTTGGCGGCTAAATGTTTTTGTTGGTCGGTCCCCCCTTTCACTAGACCTACGAGAAGTGCGACAGCTCCTTCCTCAACCATAGTTTCCTCTGCATCATTGCTGTATGCAAGAAAGCCCAAAGCGTACGCGGCACATTCCTTCAGAACGTCAGCTCCATCTCTTAAGATTGCAACCATCGGTGCAATACCGCCTTTGCGTGTGATCTCCGTTCCGTATCCATCATGTAGCAAGTTGCATGAACCCAAATTTCCCAGCGCCTGGACTGCTGCGTACTTTTGTGATTCGGTTCCTGAACGTACAAGATCCACCAATGGAGTAATAACTCCTTTCCGTACGATCTCATCCATCGCATCATTGCTTATCGCCAAATTTCCCAAGGCAAACGCCGCCACTAACTTCTGTGGTTCTGTTCCAACTACTAATAGTGTGATAAGTGGATCAATGGCACCCGACTTCATCAACTCTACTCGATTTCGGTTGGTATCTATGGTGAGGTTTCTTACTGCCTCGGCAGCCCATAGCTTTTGCGTGTCATTCCCCAATTGAAGTAATGAAACAAGTGGATCCACTACCCCAGCTTCTCGTAAATCATCGCAGTTTCCTTTTAATGCGATGCAAGCACATCGGACTGCAGCTTCTTCTTTTTGTTCAGAATTGCCACTTTGAAGCGCGCTCACCAAAGCGGCTAGCTCTGATGTTGATGCTTCTCTAATGCAGCTCCTTAGTGCACTCAGTTCCAGTTTGGACACTCGCGCTGCAGAGAGTGCGAACCACTTCAGACACTCGAGAGCGTATAGTTGTGTGAAGAAGGTGCGTCCATTTCTCACCAAATTGATAAGGACCCGGATCCCATTTTCCCTCTGCACAAGCTCGCGTCGCTCCTCACTAACACAACTTTGAAGAAGAGTCAGTAGCGCGCACTCAATCTCTTCAGCGTTACCAGCTGCCATTACTCTTGTGAGCTTAGTTAAACCATTTCCAGTATGTGCTGTCTGGATGCCCGAGACGGCGACATCAGACAACTGAGTCAGATTCGGAGTTCTGTCGATGGGAGTTGGCGCCTGCGCTGCCCAATTCGCGCACGCGTGCGGCCCCACAACTGCGTCTCCATCACAAACACTGCATCGTGCTGAAGCAGTTTTCAGCTCCAGTTCAGTCTCCTGGAAAATATTCATCTTTTCAATCACCTGTGCGAGGGGCAAGCGCTTCGCTGGCTCTGTCCGTGTCATAGCTACCACAAGCTCCCGGACTTCATCACTCATTTCTTCGGGGCACTCGGGGATGCTACCATTGCGAAGGTTTTCACGTACAGCTTCGTCATCCAATCTACCAAACGGAACTTGGTCAGTCACAGCTTCGATAATGCACATACCAAGGGAATACACATCAGATGCAAACGTTGCCGGCTTTAGTAAACACTCCGGGGCCCTCCAGCGCAAAGCGCCCGCACTGTCTTCTGCATTCCCCGCTGGTTTTGAGAGTGTCGAGCAAGTTCGAATAGTACTCAGACCGAAGTCTGACAGTTTTGCCAGCCCATCTGAGCCGACAAGGATGTTGTTAAGCTTGAGGTCACCGTGCACGACTTTCATCTGGTGAATGTAATCCAACCCAAGAGCTGCCTGGTACAGGAGCTGCCACATGTGTCTTTTGTTGCTCTCTGACTCGGCGAGGAAGGAGCAAAGGTCCCCGTTTGTCGCATCTTCGCACACAATAAATGGGGGAGAGCTCACATGTGATGCCCCAAACATCTGAATGACGTTGGGGTGCTTAAACTGGTACCAAAGGTTCATTTCCGCTTCGACCTTACGCTTGGTCCGCTCGTCAACTGTCGTGCCATCAACGAGAAAGCGCTTTACGACTACTTTCGTGCCATGCCCCCATTTACCGCGATGTACAGAAGCAAAAGATCCACACGCAAACGCCTCTGGCTCGAATTCGATCGCATCAACAGGTAGATACCACAATGGGAGGGTTTTCACTGGTGCCTTTGATACACGCATAACTGTAGTCTCCATCGAACAGATTAGTTGCTTCGTTTCATCATCGTGTGGCTGTTTCTCGATCTCGTATCGAGCTGCGTAGAGGAATTCGGTTTGTCGGTTAGGTGTTTTCAGCTCCTTTAAAATCAGTTTGGAGTCTCGCGCCATAGAAATAAGCAACTCTCTTTGGGCCTGCTGGTCCGCTTCATATTGCTGCTTCCAGTCCATCATGGCAGCAGTGCTCGCGAGGTTGAATACTCGGAAGAACATGTCGATGTCTTCATTAATCTGGTATATCTTCCCCATCATCTGACGGTACCCGATCAGACGAAACACTAGCTTTTTGGCACGGTAGTGCTCCAAGCACAGCAAGCTTTTCGCTAGTACATCCACATACTTATTGACCGCGGAGCTTTGTGGCTGCTGTCCTTTCTCCTCCATCATGGTGAGCTCTGTGAAGACTACCTCCAATCGGCCGTGAAGCCGCTTGCACGACTGCTGAACCTCCTTCATCTCGTTGCCGAGCTGTACGATCTTGAGCAGCACATCGATCGCTGACCCTGCCCCAGGCACAACCAGATCAAGCAGCATGCTCATAGCAGCAGTGCAGCTGTCGAGCGAGCAAGATGGAGACTGTGTACTGGCTGATCTGTATGACTTCGCAGGCAGATGACAACTGTCCGTTGCGGGGTGGCTATTCGTACTCTTCGTATTCTTAGCAGCGTAGCTTCACACGCCGTCAAGAAATGGCCAACTTGCGCGCGAAAAAAAACTCGATGTGCTTCTTGCAAATACTGTAAAGCCACCCAAAATGCAGAGTCAAAAACGGCATTCCACACTGCCTCTCAACTCAACCATCGACGTTATCACCCATGCACCATTACGTCGACTTAGCAACCAAGTCGCTCCATCGACCCTCCCAACAGCTAGCTCAAGTGCGAAAACCTGTCCACCGCCATCCAGTACTGACTCTCATCCAGCATCGCCGCCCGCATCTTCCTTCGTTTCTGCTGCACGGGGCTTTTCGGCGGCAACCTGCCTGGTCTCGCTCCTTCGTCACTCTCCTCCTCCAAATCGAACCTCAGTCTCTTGGTAGTCGTGTCGCCACCTTGCTCCAGCACCGCCCTCTTCCTCTTGAGGACAGCCGTCTTCTCCCTCGGCAGCCCCAGGACTTCTGTGGGCTTCACCGCTGCAGTGACCTTTGCCGCAACTTTAGCGTCCGCCTCCACCCTCCCGCTCCACACCGCCTTCTCCATCTCCCGCCTGGCCACCGACACTCGCAGCACCTTCGAGGCGCTGGCCAGCTTGAGCGTCGTCTCCTTCATCACGTGCTCGCGACCACTTCTGCGTCTCTTCAGCGTCGTCTCCACAGCCTCGTCTCTGCTGGTCCAGCTCCACGGCCGCTTGCGCTGCGCTTCCTGTCTTGCAGCAACTTCATCTCCATATCCTGCAACATTAGTGCCCTTGCACCTTGCAGCAACTTTAGCTTCATCTGGCGGTCTTGGGGCTTCATCGCGGCTACTGAGCCAGCTCCGGGGCCGCTTCCCCATTGCGGACGGTCGCGCGACGTGGTTCACGGCCACAGACGTCCGCTCCACGGTGGAGACGGCACCGGACAGGCCGGAATTGGAAGAGGAAGGAATGCGCCGCTTTTGCTGCAACTTAGCGGCGTCTGGGGCCGATTCTGAGGACGAAGGACGTGCGCAGGAGGCGGAGGAGGCCGCGGACGGACTGGGCGGCGGCCGCGGCGCCTTGAACTCGCGCTTCTTGAGCCACGACTGGTACGCGGACGACGCCATGCGGAGCCCGGCGGGATTTACTAAGCGTTGACTTGGTGTTTGTATATGATTGTGATTATTCTAAGTTAGGAGATTTTTATATGATAAAGTAGAAAACCTGTCTAGATTTAGACACTGTTTAACGTCATGCTATATGCGCTAGAGGAGGATCATCCTCTTCAAGACAAGAAGATCGGTGATTTATTTCTTCTTGGATGCGATGAATCACTGTGGAATCTGGTCGACGTCTCGATTACTGTTTGAGCCGCGGCAGTCGCTCACTTCGAATTGTTGTCGCCCAACAACACTTAAGTAGCATCCTCTTAGTCTTTTACCTTCTTCATCTTCCTCTTAAGCCTCTTGCTACAATGAGCTTCCTCGTCGACCTCGTGATCCCCGGGGCGGGGGTGGTGGTGGACGTGCTCTCGTCCATCTTCGATCTCTGCTCTGAAGTGACCGAGGGTCAGGAGGAGTGCAAGAAGCTGCACGACCGACTCCAGACCATCTTCGGCGAGTTGGCCAGGATGGAGGAGAACGGCCAACTGCCGTCGAGCGAGCCCGTGGACAAGTACAAGAAGGTGTTGGTCGAGTACCTGCAGTACTTGCAGCACTACCGCCAGCAGAAGCTGCTAAACCGCCTGGTCGCGCACCGGGCGATGGTCGACGAGCTGGCCCCGATCTACGAGGAGATCGCCATGCTCTTCCAGATGCTCAACCTCGCCGGATGGCGCACGTGGCGGACTGGAGACGCCAGTGGGAGGTCAAAGAGAGAGAGAGAGCGAGACGAGGTGATGAGGTCCGGCTTCGCGAAGATGGAGCTGCTCCTTCAACAGTTGGTGCGCGCTCAGGCTGGAGGGGGTAGGCCGGCCAAGCTATCGCCGAGAAAGTGTGAAGCTTGTGGGGATCAGAGCGGTTGCTCGGTCTGCGGAGATGCTGAAGATTAGATGATGGTGGTGAAGACGCCTCCACCAGCAGCCCGTTGTTGATATCATGAAAAGGATTAGTGGTGGGGGGCCTCAGGAGTGGGAGGAATGTCTGCTTCTCCTTGTGCAGATTTGTGCGGTCGACGAGGATCGAGCGCTTCTGCACAAGCTGAACGGAGTCCAGGTGCTGACGAACTTGGCTCGGAATGGTCGCAACTACCTCACCCAAGTGTATGCGTTGGAGTGCTTGGCGTGGTCGACTTGGGCGGATGCAGTGATGGACGAGCTAGAACTGGAAGCGCTTGGAAGTTGTGTGGGGGATATCGGTGTGGAAACGGTGGCGGCGATTGTGCAGGCGTTGGCGAACGGAGATGACGATGGCAAGACGACAGCACTGGTGCAATGCGCCTGTATCGCTGTGAAAGGAGACGCAGACAAGCTGAGAGATGCTGGAGCAGTAATAGCTGTGCTTGCGCCGCTTAGAAACGGGAGTGATGCGCAGAAAATGTGGACCGCGGAAACGCTGCGGCATTTGACGATGCAGAACGAGGAGATCCGCGGAGGTAGTTGCCAACGGCGCCGCAGGAGCACTCGTGACCTTAGTGCTGATCGAAACAGACGCACAAAAGCACCGTGCGACGTACGTGTTGGGGAATCTTGTCAACTTCAAAGAGGCTACGACCGCTGTTATTGAAAGTGAAGTGATCGCGACGCTGGTGAAGCAGCTTTCGTCTGTGGACGACCTATTACGCCACTCGGCCGTTCACACTCTCCACCGCCTGACCAGCCACGATACTGCATGCTGCAACGAAATTGAACGCCACGGTGGCATCGCGCCACTTATCGCACTTTTCCAAACGGGAACAGCTCCACAGAAATATTTTGCAGCATACACACTGGGAGTCCTTGCCGACAACGGCTAGGAGTTATCACATCACTGGTCTACGATCTGGGTCCGGCGTGTTGGATCCGTGTGTTCTATATGCGCTGGTAGCTCTGACCAAAGCCAACTCCGGAAACCGGGCCGCGATTGTTCAAGAAGGAGGTACATTACCACTCATTGCATTGCTCCGCTCTGGCGATGATGAACGTAAAGAATACGCCGCTCGAATATTGGGTTACATCGCATACGACAGCGCGGTGAACTGCAGAATTATTGCAGAAGAGCGATCTATAAATTTGCTCGTCCATCTAGTGCAAAGCGGTACCGACGGACATAAGAACTGAGCAGCGTGCGCATTGGGATCGATAGCGTCCCTTAATAACGACTGCCGAATCGAAATTGCGCGAGCAGGGGCAATCCCGGCGTTAGTTCGTATTTTGCGGACGGAACCAAGTACTCACGAACGATGGGCAGCGCATGCGCTAGGTCGCTTGACATTGGAATGCAGCTGAAATCGTACGTCACGCCCCTCGTTGAGGCAATCAAATCGGAAGATGACTTTACGAAGGAGATGCTGTGGTTACGCGACATATCTTGCAGAAAGTAATGTGGATTTTCGTGAGGAACTTGAAAAGGAAAGCTGCATCTCGTTACTAGTGGCGCTGATGAAAACTGGCTCCGAGTTTCAAAAACGATTGGAAGCCTCGCAAAGGGTAGCAGTGACTACAGTGGTGAAATGCTTCGTGAAGGTATCGTGGAGCCACTCATCATGCTTGTTACGAATGGAACCGATGCTCAAAAGGAAGATGCGGCGTATGCTTTGGGAGCTCTTATTACGCGTGACAACGCAAACTCGATCAGCGCGGAGTGGACGAAAAGTATTGCATCGCTTGTCAATCTCGTTGCCACAGGTCCTACAAGTCAAAAACTCTGGGCAGCCTTAGCCTTGAGAAAAATGGCGAAGCACAGTGTTACCATTCGCGCTCAAATAGTACGAGACCGTGCCGTTCAGCCCCTTGTGGAACTTGTACGTTCTGGAACAACTGCACAAGTAGAGCATGCAGTGAGCGCTCTGTCGAGATTGACTATCGGTAACTCTGAGAACGCTACTGAACTCTTACGTTCCGGTGCAATTCCTTTATTCACTACACTTTTATCATCGGGAACAAGTAGCAGTAAGGTTGCTGCAGCATACGCGTTGGGCTACCTTGCAGGTGGTAGCATAGCCAACACTTCCGTTGTAAGTCGAGTATGGAACCCCCAACGATAGATACTCTTTAGGTAGCTAGCAAATGAGAAGTCCAATTATTAGTTAATCAACTTTATTTCCTTCCTTCCAACACTTCCGTTGTAGCCATCGAAGCGAGTATTCCAGCATTGAATGCTCTTTTACGAGATGGGAGAGAAGACGAGAAGGAAGCTGCAGCCTACGCACTTGGAGGGCTTGCAAAGGGCAATGATGCTAACTGTTCTGATATCGTGCGCAACGAAGGAATAAAACCCCTAGTGATGCTGTTAAAAGGAGGAATGTCAAAGCAAAAGGAACAGGCGGTATATGCACTCGGAAATCTTGCTTGTCATGGCCCGAGTGGGGCAAAAGTTGTCCGTGGAGGCGGCATCGATCCACTCATTGTGCTGCTTCAAGATGACTCCTTTTCCCTTAGCGAAAAAGCAGCCCTAACGCTAGGGAATCTTGCGAGCGTCTCGGATGCCATCTCTGATGACATTGCACGTGAAACCACCGCACATTTTATCGGTCTGCTGTAAGGTTGGGCGAGCAGGGGCTATTCCTCTACTCATGAAAATCTTGAAAACCGGGACTACTGACCAAAAAGAAATGGCTGTGTATGCTCTTGGTGGTCTCGCCACACAAGCATCGCATCAAGCTGAATTAGTGAGCGAATGGGTCATCGAAATTTTAATGCAGCTCCTCCAAGACGAGATTAAATATCGTCAGGGCCGTAATGGCTTATGCGCTAGCTGGCTGCTCTATCACTTGGCAACCCTGAAAATATCGAAGAGATTGTTCGAGCAGGTGCCATCAAGCTGCTAATGGAATTCCTGCGCTTTGGGTCGGATGGTCAATGCGAGTAGGCAGCGAAGGCTCTGATGGTTGTCGGTCTCGATGACGAAAGCGTTTGCTTGGAAATTGCAGCAGTTGGTGCTACAACGGCGCTTATCACACTCATAAAAACGGGATCGCCCGACCAAAAGGAAGCTGCAGTGCAAGTACTCGCTGTTCTTGCGGACAAAAACGAAGGAATCCGTGCTGAAATTGTGCGTGAAGGGGCTGTACAATGCTTTGTCGAGATTTTGCGAAGCGGAACCGTTGACCAAAAGGAAAATGCAGCATTGGCCTTGCTCGCTCTTATCAGCAACAACAGTGAATACGTCACCGTTGTTGTGGATACCGGGGCAACTTTGCCTTGCGTCAAGTTGTTGCAAGTTGTTGATGGAACCGACGAAAGCAAGTTTGCTGCATCATCGATACTTGGTACGGTGGCTGACTTTAATGCTGCCAACGCGACTCACATCTTGCGCGAAGGAGCTATTCCACCCATAGTTTCACTTCTCCGAGATGGCTCTGATCTTGTAAAAGGGTGCAGTTGTTGCCTTGAAGAACTTGGCTACCACCGAAGCGCCTCAAATTGAGATTATAGCTGCAGGCGGCGTTACTCCTCTCGTTAGACTTCTTCAAAGTGGGACTTTCGAGCAAAGAGACGATGCTGCCGCAACGCTAGCAAGTTTAGCCAAACGGGAAGAGGGTGCTGCTAGCATCGTGCATTAAGGAGCTATTCCGATTCTTTGTGGAATGCTTTCAGATGAAGAATGTGTGTCTGGGATACCAACCACCGCAGTGGAAGCGCTTGGCAATTTGGCTCGAGTGTCTGATGACTATGCGGAAGCTATTGCCCGCGAAGGAGCTATTAAGCAGTTAGTTTGGTTTCTGTGTCGTGGCGCGATGTTCCAAAAGACGATTAGTGCGCGCTCGCTTGGAAATCTGGCCGGGGCTGAAGGCACAATTCCTCAGAAGATTGCCCACGCAGGTGCTATTCCTCTGCTCGTTGAGCTTGTGAAAACAGGCCACTGTGAGGCAAAAGATGCTGCCACGTATGCTCTAGGGTGCATTGCTCAGCAGAACACAATGAATCACGCCAAGATTGCAAGTTGCGGAGGCATCAAGGCACTTGTGGATCTACTACGTGACGAACTCGAAGACTCAGACAGTTGGGCAGCGTATGCGCTTTGGAATCCAACAAGAAACGACAAACAAAACGCAGCTGCACTTGCCCTAGAAGGGGCTATATAACTCCACTCGTTCAACACGTTTTAACCGGAACGGATGACGAAGTTCAGTGGTCCATTCGTGTGCTGGGGTGTCTAGCTCTCGACAAGGCGAGCCGCGACGTGATACTTCGAGAAGGGGTCCCTATGGCTCTCATCGTACAAGTGAAAAAGGGAACGTCGGGACGAATCGAGGCTGCAACAGACACACTTTCCGTGCGCGCTCCATCGCTGTCACTGGCGAGGTTGCTGAGGGTCAGCGCGGCGTGACACTTTTGCTCGTCAGTTCCACCTTGAACAAGCGCGACAAGGGGGACGATGCCGCCTTCCCGAACGATTTGGTCTCGATTCGAATCGTTGGAGTACGCTAGGGCCCCCAACGCCTGCGCAGCAATGTCTTTCTGAGCATCGTTTCCATGACCCATAAGTGCCACGAGAGGCCCGATCGCTCCCTCGCGCGCGACTTGAGCACGATAGCTGTTACTGCACTTGGCCAACTCGTGCACCACCTTGACAGCTGCCTGTTTTTGGCCGTCGGACCCAATCCGTACTAGTTCGACTAAGGCAGTCAATGCTTCTTCACGGATAATGCCGGCGCAGATTTCGTCGTTATCGCTCGCTAGAATCGCCAGTGTGTCTGTTGCAGCCTCGATTCGTCCCGACGTTCCCTTTTTCACTTGTACGATGAGAGCCATAGGGACCCCTTCTCGAAGTATCACGTCGCGGCTCGCCTTGTCGAGAGCTAGACACCCCAGCACACGAATGGACCACTGAACTTCGTCATCCGTTCCGGTTAAAACGTGTTGAACGAGTGGAGTTATATAGCCCCTTCTAGGGCAAGTGCAGCCGCGTTTTCTTCGTGGTTTCGAGCAAGATTTGAAAGCGCAAACGAAGCCTCATATCGTGATCGGTCGATTTCGTCACACAAAAGGCGGACAAGTGGCTTGATGGCACCATTGCCAGCAATTGTAGCATGATTCGATGTGTCGTGCTTAGCCAGAGACCCTAGTGCATAGGCAGCCGCATCTTTTTCAGCCCGGTTCCGCTTGATACAAGTTCGACAAGCCTAGAAACAACTCCTGCATGCACGATTTTCTGGGGCACAGCAGCATGAGCCATCGCTAAGCTTCCGAGGGCGGATGCTGCCACTATCGCTTGATCCAAGTCATCTCCTTGTAAAAGCCCAACAAGTTTCCGGAGTGCTCCTTCACGTACAATATCCTCGGCAATCGTACCACCTGCAACAGCCAAATTTCCTAGAGCTTCCCCTGCTTTTATTGGTAGATCGACCGTGTCATCCCGAAGTATCGCTAACAGAAGAGAGATAGCTCCTTCATGCGCAATTGCAACAGCATTATTGTCGTTATTTTTCGCCAATCGGGCTAACACAGTTGCTGCGCCCTCTTTGATATCATCGGTCTCTGCTTTCAGAAGCGGTACAAGAGCAGGAATGCCTCCCGCACGAACAATCTCCGCGAGAGTAACATCAGTAGCCGCTAGGTAGGCTAAGGCGCTAACAGCGCCTTCGTTTTGATGCGCGCCCATCCCTTCATGTAGATGTGACACTAGAGCCGGTATTGCTCCTTCGCGCATTATTTGAGTCGCATTCCGAGCATTTTCACGAGCCATGATACTGAGCATATTCATTGCATAACTGTACTCTCGTCCGATCCACCTTCAGCTTGCAGCAGCCCCACCCAAGGCGCGATCGCCCCAGCACGAACGATAGGGTCGATTCGCTTATAGTCGTCGTTTGCGAGCGACCACAACACCAGTGCAGCGCTTTCCTTTTGCCCACTGGTTCCGTCACGCAAGAGTTCGATAAGGTGTGGAATCGTCCCCTCTCGCACAATTTCGTCACAAACTTCGCCGTCTAAGATCGCGAGAATTCCCAGTAGCCTTGCCGCAAACTCCTTTTGTTCTGGAGCCCCAGTCTGCACCAGTGAGATGAGGGGTGCCACAGCACCAGCTGCCACAATTTTTGTACAGTGTCGCTTGAAAGATTTTGCAGCAAAAGAGCTGCCGCCTCAACTTGATCATCAGCTTCAGACCGCAAAAGCTCTACCAGTGGTTTTATAGCTCCTTTCCGAGCAATTCGGTCAATAATCTCAGCGTTCCCCGCTGCTAGCCTTTTGAGCGCATACACTGCATGTGCACCATCACGGAGTTTGATTTCTTCGTGCAGATGTAAGATCAACTGCGAATCAACGATAATTTCTGTTTGATTTTGAGTGGCGAGACAGGCGAGTGCCATTGCAGCTATTTCCTTTAGTTCGAAGGTTCCGCAATTCAAAAGAGATATTAGTGGGGGAATGGCACGGGCTCGTCTGATGTTAGCACAAATTGTAGCATTGGTTCTGGCTATACTCCCAAGCCAGAAAGCCGCGTTGTACCTCTGCTGTTCCGTCCCCGACTGCAAAAGCTCCACGAATGATGTGATTGCTTCGTGTCGAAAATCGTCCGAAGTCGCATTGACCATTCTACCAAAGTTAGCTAGAATCACCGAGACATGAGTACCATAAAAGTTATCCGATTGATCCAGCAGAAGTTCGGCAAAAAGAGGGATAGCACCCGCTTTGACGATCTCGGTACAGTTGCGGGCGCAACAAGTCAGTGATCGCAGTACAATTATGGCCTGCAATTTCTGAGAACGTGTCCCGCTTCGTAGTAGCGCAACTACAGCTTCAGTTCCTCCTTCAGTTCCGATTTCAGCACTGTTGGGCTCATTATCACACGCAAGGCCACCCAAAGCGAAAAGAGCAGCGTCCCTTTTCTCTTCGGTTCCGCCCTGCACGAGACCAACAACTGGACGAATTATTCCTTCACGGGCTATATCCGTGCCGGAGGCTGGGCTCAACTTTGCAAGATCGCCCAGTATGTACACGGCTGTAACTTTGATGCTGCTTGGACCAGACTTTGCTAGTGTGCTGATTACTGGAATTCCACCTGCACGCACAACTTCAGCTGCGCTATCCGTATTATTGACCACGAATTTCATCAGAGCTGTGGCCGCATTGTCAACTCGTAGCGGTGTGCCGCCTTGCAGAAGTCCCAAAAGACTTGCGATGGCTCCTTGTACCATGCAAGAGCTATAAGCTTCGCTAATGATTGAAATTTCTCCTAGTGGAAACGGTGCCCATTCCTTCTCGTCCTCAGTTCCCGCGTTCATTAGAGTCATTAGAGGAAAATAGCATGCTCGCATTCGAAAACGTCGGCACCCTTCTCTCGATTCCGGAGCAGGATTAAGCCAAGTAGACGCGCTGCTTCTACGGTTTGGGATTCGGTTCCGCATGTGAGAAGCACCATTGTGGGGCCATGAGATTTTCACGAAGGATTGAGTCGCTATATTCGCTGTAATTGTCACTGTTCAGAAAATTAGCAATCGCACGAGTAGCCAACAACTTTTGCAATGAGGTAGCATCTTTCATCATATCCACCAGTAACGGAATGCACCCCTTCTTTCAATCTCAGCATGGAAGTTGACATCGCAGCGGGCAAGGTGAGCTATTGCACCCACTGCGCCCCCCTTAGTAAAATCATCCTCTGATTTCATAGCGCCCACAAGCGGAACGATAGCGCCTTGTCGTACAATATCACCAGCATTTGCATTGTTTTCAATGGATAAACATATCAACGCACGGGCTGCCCATCGCTTTTGAGTGGTTCCCTCCATCCGCAAAAGTTGTACAAGGACAGGAATCGCACCCGCATCCGCAATCTCGACACGGTGGCTGTTGCTGTAAAAAGCAAGGGATCCAAAAGTACAAGCCACCCAGTTATTTTGCTCAAGCGTTCCCTCTCGGAGCTGGGGCATGAGTGCAATCACGGTCCCTGCACTTGAAATGTCGGAACGGATGGACGCATCGGTGTCTGCAAGGCACCCCAGTATTCATGCGGCAGCTTCCTTAGATTCACCGTCGCCTGATTGAAGTAGGGTAACTAGTGGCAGTATTCCTCCTTCTTTTGCAACCAGAAATCGGTTAGCAGTGTTGGAAACTGTCAGCTTCACCAGACCACGCAGTGCCGCTAGCTTTAGTTTCCCGGATTCGACACCCAGTAATGCGATCAAAGAACCAACAGCCCCCTGGCGACCAACTCAGCACTTGCACTACCCTT